>VZTM01039692.1:145712-221609 GCA_013400555.1 Jacana jacana | reverse complement strand
TTTCCCGCTGTACACCCCTGCGAACCCCCTCCGGGGGACCGGGACGACGCTCAGCCGCGCTCAGATATTTTCCCCTTACTCTTTATCTCTGCAGGTAAAGTGGAGCTGCATGGGAAACTCATAGAAGTTGAACATTCAGTCCCTAAAAGACAAAGGTAATTTTATTTTTAATCCCCCCCTGCCCCCAATTCTTGCACACAATCACCCACCGAGAAGCAATTTGAAAAATGCTTTAGGTTCATCTCTCTTCCATGTAGATAAACGCTCCTTTTTTTCTTAAACCTCCACTCTGTGCTGTCCTAGGGGTTTGCTAGAATCACCCCATGTATTTCTCGTGTAGTCTCTTGGCTGGTCAATGGGGCTGGTATTTAATTATTTATTAATTTAAAAAAAAAAAAAAGGAAACACCTTTTTGTGGGAGAAGCAAGTTGTTATGGTCTGATGGCAAAACAATTGTGGAGATTTTTAAATGTAAAGTCCTGTGAGAAGAGTTAAAATCTGTGTGCTGGGAGGAAATGCAGTGTGGTGGTGTGAGCTGTGTAATGGGCAAGCACATGAGCTTTGCTCCAGCACCAAAAAGCAGCTTGTAAATACACTGGTTTTACGTGTATATATATATATATTTTTGATCCTGCCATATTGGAGTCTGCAGCGTTTCGTAGGCACGTAGTAGAAGTCTCACGTGTGTGTGAGAGGATTTTTCACCACTGTTTGGAGCTGGTCTATAGCACCAGCAGAAGGACTCCTTCCCAGTAAGGACAGGATTTACGCATCCTTAATTTCTAAATGTATATTTTATTTTTTTCAAGGTAGTAATTTTCTTGGGCCTCATGTTAAAACGCAATACTTGCAATAAAGCAGGACAGTATTTTTATACTCCCTACAGCAAGTCAGCCTTCTTTTTTTTTTTTTCCTCCCCACAAATACTTAGATTATAGAAACCCTGGCATGCACCAGGGAGTAAAAGCAAAATAGATCAAACTTTCCACGTGCTTGTTCCTGCACTCCATTATTCAATCTGGGAAGTATGTCTGTCTGTATAACTTCAGTAAAAGGGGCTTCTGCTGTTTGAGGGCTATTTTTAAAAGTACACTCTTTTTTTAAAGTAGTTGATTTGAGACAGTGAATTAGCTGTGTTAATGGGTGTTGTATCTTGGTATTATGAGAATTAGAAGTTTAATCACTATTTGGTGTTAGAGGGAAGCTTCACTTGAGAAAGTATGGAGGATTTCTGCTCTAATAAAGTGTGGGGAGGAAGCCCCTCCCTGGACCAATTAATAGTCTGCTAATCTTTATGGCTCTATTTATTTGATACTTTTAATTTGAAATTAACATGTATGTGCTCTCCTTTAATGTGCATGGTATGTGGCTTTGGTTTAAAGCAGCCTACACGTCAGATCTTTTGTGTATCAAAATACTGTGGTGAATGGAATATATTTTAAATTTAAAGCTGAAATTTCATGGGATGTTGAAGAATTTATCATTTCCTCTTAATCTCTGTAATAAATAAATTTATTGTCATGGTTGTTAACTTTTCAAAAGTAGCATTCTATTTATGCTGCTGAAAACAAAAGTAATTTCACACAATTTAAGGTAAATTTAAAATCTCTGGTGGGCCCAACAACTTTTTTTTTTCCTACTGTTTTAATGTACTCAAGTATTTTCTTTCAACTGTCGTAAAAGTCCATTCTTCATATTGGGTAGCATGTCTTCCTAGTCTGAACTAGTAATTACTGTAACTTGTTGAAAAGAACTTAAGCACTTTTCTAGGCGTGTCTTGCCAATGTGTAGGGATAATATGGAGAAAAATCGCAAATGTCATTGTATCAGCATACCCCCCTTGCCTCTCCCCAAGCCCTTATTTGTTAAAGTGCTGTTTCATTGAACAGTATCATGTTGGAATGTATCAGATATAGCTGGGATTTATGCTGCTCTTTAACAGAAAATTAAATTGCATTTGTTATAACTGCACTTCCTTCCCCTTTGTGTGTGCTCCCCCTCTCCCAAAATCAAATATAGAAAGCCACTTAAAATTCATCCAGTGGCCTCCATACGTAAAAGGGACTCTCTTGTTCCTTTTATAGATGTCTAATGCTTTTCATTTTTGGGGGTGGGTCAAAAAGTTGGAGACTTCTTTTTTTTTTTTTCCACGTCTCTAAGCATTGCTTACTGGGCGGCTATTTGGAGTTGGGAGGTACGTGTAAAACCACAGTTTTCAAATGTTGAGTATTTTGGGGAAACTGGTTATTAAGGCACTTTCTAAGTAACTTATTTTGAAGTCTTTGTAGCTTTTTACACAAGGGAAAAGTGTCGGGTGGGGGGTGTGTCACCCACCCAGTGTGTTTGCAGGCTGCGAGGCCAGGGAGCGTTTTCTTGGGAGATGGGGTTAGAGCAGTGACGCTGTGGAGGTTGGGTGGGGGGAAGAGAGAAGTGGATGCATCAAGTCTGTCTTTCAGCATGAGGGTACGATTAATAGTTTGGTCAAATGATTACTTCATAAGAGCGAAAGTTGTTTTCTAGTGCACTGAAATAATTCAATACATTGTATTGACCTCTGCTGCTGTGAGGCTGATTCATGGAGAGTCCCGGCTCCACTCTTTAAATATTATTTCTTTATTTTCTTTTTTGGTAGAGTGTGTATATATTATCACTCACAAAGGTAGTTTGTGGGTGTCTTTCTCCAGAGGCGGCTGAGGTGCATGGGAGGGAAAGGGTAAGGGTTTGGTATAATCCATATCCCTGTCACATAAAGGAAGGTCAAGAGGTGGTGTCAGCCAGGGTTGCCATAAAGTTGAGCTGAATCCAGAAGATGGTGGATTGTGCCCGGCTTGTTATTCAGGGTGAAATTCTTGGGCCCAGTAGTCACTGCATTCCAGCCCTTGCTGGATCTTCAGATTTGAAGTGGGCACACCCAGGTTTGCAAAATTACCTTCCTACCTGCTGTGGAAGGAAGGAAAGAGCCCCTGTGTGGCTTACTCTCTCTCTTTCTCCCCCCCCCCCCTCCTCTNTCCCCCCCCCCCCCCCCCCCTCCTTCCCCGGAAGCATTTAAAAAGGGAGGAGGAGGAGGGGGTATGCTGCTGCTGAAAGAAGGGGCCTGCTCAAGGTTTCCTTGATGGAAGGGTGGAGAATTATTTTGGGGGAGGTGCAAAGGATTTAATAAGCTCAGAGTAGATTCCTGATTTACTGTTGAAATCTCAAGGGAATGCCAGAGGAATGCAGCGTTTCTGCATTTTCAGACCCCTTGGTGTGGAGGAAGGCTATTGCAATATTTAAAGGTTTAGGTCACTTTATGCAAAAGTTGGAGAAGGCATTGTAATAATTCTGGCTGCTAGTCACGCTCACTGAGGGAAGGCAGGGCACTGTTAGTCGCCACCACTACTTAGATGGGTTTTCTCGCAAAGCAGTGATGCGGGAGGAGGCTGATGGCAGCCCACCATGTATGTGTGCCTGTGCCCATGAAACTTGTGGTGTGAGGCTTTGGGTCCTACCTCCCTGCAACCCAAGAGCAGCTGGTATCTCGCAAGGCGGTGTCTGCTGCAATCTGATTATTCAAATGGCCCTAATGTCACTTGAGTGTGATGAGGGGGAAGGGCAGGAGCTACCTCTGGCCACCTGAAGATGTGCCTGGCAGCAGTCTCCTGGCATTCACTTCCAGCTGGGCTTCCCAGGCCTGGTCCTCCATGATGGCTCCTGGGGCCTTCAGGTGCCTAAAATGCTTCTGCAGGCTTAATTGTGATAATGACAAGGTGATTTTTCCAATTAGGAAGTGGGTTTTGGTGGTTATTTTTTTTCCTGCCTCCTGCCTTGAGGGCTATTTAAGAAAATAAATCAATTGCTTCTCTTCTAGGGGGTTTATCTGGGAGAGGAGCAGGAGAAGAAGGTAGCAAAGGTGTTTCTTACTGGTAATGTCACCTCTTAACGAGCTGCCATGACCTGCTAGCTGTGCTACACTGCTAATGCTGCAGTGTCTGAAGGCTGATTTCAGGAAAACAGGCCCAAAATCCTTCCTGCAACAGTCTCTGTTCCAGTGGGGAGCGCTGCACTGTTGGTTGGGTGTGGGATTGTGTTGCTAATTTTCAGTATAATGAGGGTTTTTATTTTGTGCATGGAAGATGGTGGGGAAACGGCTTCATGAGGCTGAAGTACGTATGGTGGCTACAATTGTCACAGTTATTAAAGGAGTAATTTTGTGGCATTGATTTCTAGTTTTGCCTTTGTAAATATCAAGCAGGGAGAGACATGCTGAATGTAAGAAGATATGATAGAAAATGTCATTTATTAGCCATGTTCTTTTCCACCAGAAGAGGTGGAGGACCATGCTTGGGTCCAAACTAGAATGTTTTCAGTAGTGCAGGACCGAAAGTTTGCATGGTGATTTGGGGTTTTTACTCTGTGTTTCCACATGTATTTTTGCAGTTGTGAACAGGAAATTAATTTTTTTCCCTTTTATTTTTTTTCTTTTTTACTTTTTAAAAATCTCTGGAAGCTTGCAATTAGAGTGGAAACAAACCTGGAGAGTTGTGGTGATTCCTACGTAGACAATGAGTCATTATGGCAAGAACAGATCTTCGCTAACCCTGTTAACTATTCTGTTGGTAGAAATTGAATTTTTCTAACTCCTCATACTGTTTGATTGTTAATTAAAAAAAAAAAAAAGAAAACCCAACAAAACCAAACTCTGTTCTTATTGCAGCTTTTAACAAATAAGCTGGAGTACATGGAACAACTCTGAATGCATGTCCCGAAAGGCTGGTCCTGCTCTCTCATTGCTACCTTCCCTTTATAGAAGGTACCTGAGAATATACTTGTAGTGGACCTTAAACTGTGTGTAGATACAATAAATTTTGGAGGGGTGGAATAAAAAACCCAATATCTAGGAAGTGTAATTCAAGGGTAGTAAAATATAATCAGGAAATGTTTAAATTATTTTTTTTCTCCTCCTCCCCCCTCTGCCAAGGGGGATGATAATATTTTTGCACAGTTTTGAGTCCTTGAAGGTGGTATTTTTGTAAAACAGGGTGTTCATTTCAGTTGCTCTTTTAAGTGCAGCGCATAGGACTCCAACGTGCTGGAGTCCTTTTATGGCTTCTGGCTAGCTACTGGGTGGACTTCAAATGCTTAGTTTTGACCTGAAAAATTGTTAAATGGCCTGGGATTTACCTACCTAACAGAAAATTTGAAGCTTCCCATAATGGCCATGAGAGACAGACCCCCAGTGGAATTAAAACACACTTTATCCTTAACTACAGATGGGGTAACCCTTCAGGGAACCTCACAAAAAAAGATTCTTTGCTTCTTAAACCTTTTCCTCTCCATAATGTCATTTTAGCTTTTAGGATTTTATTCTCCTGGGATTTTGGTAACAAATACATAGTGCCACGGTGCACAGTTAAAGACTTTTCTGATGATTTCATCCCTACACGAGCCCAGTGAGGCGGGCACAGGGCAATACTGGTGTGGGATATTTTTTTTTATTTTTCATTGTAATTGGGAGAGTCAAATTTATTCCTGGAATTTGATTGTTCAAAATCAGTAAATACATGGAGAATGGGTGCAAAAAATTAAATGCTGTAAAACTTAAGTAAGGACGATAACTTTTTGTGTTTTACTGAGGAAGTAGGATGGGTAGAAAAGTGTGAATAGGATTGATGCCCTTAGCAGAACTGATGTGCCTTATGTAGTTCCAGAGTGCTTCAATACTACTCTTGTTTTTTTTTTTTTTTTTAATTGTGTTCTTTCATTTTGTTTTCATATGCAAAATGTTTATTTGCACGTCAGTCCATTCTTTATCTCAAATGATGCGGAATATAGAATTATGTTGTATATGCTAATTACTGTTGAAAGCTAAGATAAAACCTTAAATTTTCCTTATTTAGTCTAGAAATGTGACATTGTTACCAGAAACCCGAGTGTTATTTTGTAGCTTTAGTCTGTGGCTTCCATCCTATTAGTTTTTCTCTTTTCCTTTTTTTCCCTGGGTATGTTAAGTGTACGCACTCGTGTGCCTTTCCATCGTGTGTCTTGGCTCTCTGAATAAAGAAAATATTGCAGAATATGCCATCTAAAATCTCCCCAGGTGTCCAGGGCTGGGGTGTGCTGGAGAGGTGAGTAATCCCACCAGCGCTTACTGGTGGCACCCAGCTTCTCTGGGCACCTTTATCCATGTGGGCACTTCAGTGGCGGTTGTTTATCATCACCTGGAGCAAGTAATTTGGCTTTGAAAAGTTTCTGTATTGGGAGGAAGAGCTCCTGAGCGTTTGGGTGTGTTTCAGGTTTTTGTCAAAAACCCCCATTATTCTCCTGGTTTTGTTTCTTTCTAAATCTGCAGTATTTGTTTCCCAGTGTGTGTTGAAAGATGCATATATTTAACCAAAAAGAAAATCTTGATGTTTGTAGTTGAATACTTAGCAAATAAAGTATGTTACCAGGGTCAATGTTAGGGTAAATGTTGAGAGTGGGGGTGAAAAATGCTGCTTTCTGTTTTGTGGCTTTTGTTTTTTTTTTTCTCCCCCCCCCTGCAAGTGCATTGAAATTCCAACATGGGCAATTATAGTTATTGTAATTGCTATTTTGCTGAAGTGTATTATCTCAGCAGCTGGCACCAGATAAACCTGTAGTAGGAAAGCTGTCTCCTGTGCAATGTGGCCTTAGTGGCCATGTGCCTCCCCTCTTGCCTGCCTCGTTGGGGTGCAGTGGAAACAGCATCAACTCAAACCACCCTCTTGCAAATCTGGATGGAAAAATTGCCTCTAACAGGTAAAATGAGGCACTTGGTATTTTTAATTAAGTTCAGATTCGGATAAGAACACAGGTAAAAATGAGTCAATGAGGGCTCTGACTCTTGTTGGGCATAAACTGCCTTGAAATGAAAGACCTTCAGCTGGCAGGGACCTTACTAAATTTTGATATATTTTTTTTTGGCATCTTAATTTTGTGATTGTATTCTGAATGGTGATGAATAACGCAGAGAAGTGTTTCAAAGAGAATGTGTATGTATAAGTGTCTGTGTGTGTGTGTATATATACTTGCATTTTCAGTTATATTACCATGAAATAATTTGCAGTTTAAGAAGAGACCAGCTAAAAATATCTGGAGAATTCAAAGAAATAGTAAGGTTGAGGTTTTTTGTTTTTGTTTTTATTTGTTAGTGCTAGTACACTTGAACACAACTGGAGCTGAATGTTCACTTTTGAAAGATTAACTTTCATGCTCAGCTGAACTTTAGGAACGCTATTTTAAAATATGTAGTCTACACCATGTGTCTAATACATTTTTTTTTTTCCCTTTGTGAAAACAGCAGTGCTTTATTGTTTTGGTAAATTGATTTTTATATTTAAATGTTAAATGTACAGGTCCTGTAGGTTTTTCCTCAAAAATGGAGCTCGCTTTACCTTAAGGGAGCCTTAGATATTGTAGTGCAGAAATCAAAATTCTGGTTAGAGGGAATTCTAATCTGTGTGAACAGAAATTTCTGTTAAAATCTGAAGTTAGCAGTTGGGTTCACCATTACTTATTTCCCTGGAACTTCCTGTTAAATAGTGAATAGGGGTGAAGTAAAAACCATGTTGTGTTTGGATCTGGAATTATCTGTTAAACATTTAACCTGCATGGATCAAGGTGAGACTGTAATTTTTGAGGAATGAGCGGGGCACGAGGGCTAGCAATCGGAAGGAGAGTGTGTGTGGGGGAAAGCCCCCCAAACCCTGGTGTGAGTTGTGCTGTGCCATTATTGCTCTATGCAGCTTTCAACCCCAGGGCCTGATCCCTGCGCTCACCCTGCCCTCAGAGGAAGCCCTCGGTGCCTGCAGTGGGGAGGCTCTTGGGAAACTGAGTTTGCAGAAGTGCTCTAACTTTGTCAGGAAAATGCATATATCATTGAGCAAAGGGGGGAAAAAAAGGCAAGTTTTTGTGGTGCGTGTTGTTTGTTGGTTTTCTTGGTGTTTATTTTATTTTTATTTTTTTTTTTTCCAAATGGTTACAGAACAGATCATCCAGAAATTTATTTTTGGCTATAGAGTGGATTAGTAGGTTTAAATAGGTAGGGGAGATTCTCTATGTGATGGTGGCTTCCTGGTTATTGTGGAAGAATACTTCAATTCTTCCTTCTACATCTAGAGTTAAAATTTCTGAACAATGTCTCCTCAGGATGGTACTTGAAAAACAGAATCTCTAGGATGTTGGAGGAATTTAGGTAGTAGTTTAATCCAAAACAATAAATTACACATATTATGTAAACCATATCTTGCCTTTTTCCAATAAATGTGCTTTAAATTACTTTCACTGGAAGTTTTGTGGCAACTGTAAGCAGGTATTAGCTAGAAAAAAAAAATAAAATATGTTTGTTGATGTCTTGGAATATTACAAGTCTTGACATCATTTTTCAGAGAGCTGGTTAATTTTGTACCAGCTTGCACAGGTTCTCCTCCCCATCGAGGCGCTGGCTTGTTATAGATGCATGCTGGTGGGCTGTAAAGTGCACAGGGGTCTTTCCTACTGGGAGAACTGGATCCCTGAGTGAACGGCAGCATCCTCTGTGGAAGAGCAGCGCTGTGGTGTGCAGAGGGAGCTATTCACCAGGGTCAAGTGAGAGGATTCAGTGCTAAGTGTCTTTTTAGTGGTATTGATCCCAGCGGGTGCTGATCAGCAGCGAGAGTTCTTGTATAGCAAGAATATATATTATTCTTCATTAATAGAAGTCTGGTTATTCTGGTAACTTACAGGTGGTGGCGGGCAGTAGCATCACCTGGTGACTGAGATCTAAAATCTGCCAGTGCTAATCAGGAGATGCTTCTTGTGACCTTAACAGGAGGGCTGGGATATCTCAATACTTGTTTGTATGAACTTTGCACGTGCACAGAACCTGTTCATGTAGGAAGCTTTTTAAGTAGTGTGCAACTTTCAAGGCTGATAGGCATTTAAAACTGCAAATTCAGATGCTCTTTCAAATACATGCTCGGAGATGGTAAGATGTAATTTAACATGTGGTCTGTAGATTTACTAGCACTTGAAGTAACTGGAGGACCTAGGGCACAGCACAGGTGTTTCTGTTGACTCTGATACCCTGTACAAAATACACAAGAAATGGACAGCTCTTAAAAGAGCAGAGATTTGTTTAAAATATTATGTACTCATGAAATTTCTTTTCAGAGTTTAGTGCTGGAGCTCAGTAACAGTGGTATAAAATTGTTCTTCTACTGCTAATGCTGGTTAATTTGAAGAGGTACCAGAATATTTACCCTATTAAACTATTTTTCTTAACACCAAAAAAACAACTCGCCAACACCCAAACACCCCACATTAAGTTATGATAGTCAAAAAGTAGGTGACCCTTAATTTATTTATGAAATACTATTTGTTTCTCAGTGATGGTCTGAGTCCTAAGAGCAAAAGCTGAGGTCCTGGTCTGTTTGGTAATTAGTTTTGGGTTATTGCTTATTTGGTCTGCATCAATGTTTCCTTAGAGTGTGTTACTTGTATGTATTTAGAAGTTTCCATTTTTTTCTGTTATGCAGCTAAGAGGGAATTTTTATAAAGTGATTTCTATCCTTTTATTT
Organism: Jacana jacana; assembly: GCA_013400555.1. NCBI lineage: Eukaryota > Metazoa > Chordata > Aves > Charadriiformes > Jacanidae > Jacana > Jacana jacana. Next base: position 212,055 of record VZTM01039692.1, on the reverse strand, counting down.
ACCCTGGCTGCTGTCTTAAATAAGAAACTATTGACCTGAAAATATACCCCAAATTCTGCATTTAACGTACAACTGCAAACTTGTACATGAAGCTACACACCCATTGTACAACTGGACTTGATGACAGTTGTTCAGACCAACTCAAATCATGGGCAAAATCATCCTTTCAGTTATGTAGCATGTGCTTAACTCATATAGAGTTGATGTTACACATCACTCCTTGAAACTAATCTGGGGGGGAGGGGGGGGATTTGGAAGATGTATTTTCAGTTGTAGAGCCCTCCAAGCTTTTACTTCTGGCTTCAGTAAAATCCATAAAACTGCGTTCACTCGCTGTGGTTGGCTTTTGCCCGCCTCTGGGGTGAATAATAAGCTTTATATATATTGCTTTTCTTCCTGGCCCTTTCACTCACATCACCTGGTCCACACAGTTCGCTTGCTACGACTGTTGGTGCTTTTTGCATATGTTGGATTAAGTTCAGCATCTTAACATGAAAATGCTCCTTCTGAATGCATGAACGGCGGCACAGACCCAGCATTGCACGAGTGGTTACGTCAGTCTCCTGCTGTACAGCAGTGCTGTGTTTTGTACTGCAGCTCTTCAAAATGGCTTTCTTCAAATGAAAGTTCAGGCTATCTGAAGTTCTTTTTAGCTGTAGAACGTTGGTGGAAATCATATGTGGCTCTGTGTTCCACAAAACTGTTCTTTGACGTAGTTCTGACTTGTGTCTCTGGGTGTATAATTTTGGGTGGTACCCTTAAAAAAAAAAAGAGGGGGAAAAGGAAAAAAAAAAAAAAAAGAAAAAAAAAAAAGAAAAGAAAAGAAAAAAAAGACAAAGCATGGAAAAGTTTGTCCAAAACTTAGTCATGTCTCACCACGATGAAGCTCTGTGAATTCCCAAGGAAGAAACGGTGTTTCAGCAGTGATAGTTCTCTGGAGATGGCTGTGGTGCATGTCCTACCTGGTGAGACCTGGGCCAGATGAGGAGAGCTTGGCCTGGTTTGGGGTGGAGTGAGGCTGAGCAGGTGCCCTGACCTGTTGCTTTCCCCTCTAACATCCAGCTCCCTGAACTTTCCTTGCACTTTGGGGATAACTGGCAGGCGGCTACAAACTACTAAAGCACCTCTTTGAGGTTTGGGGGAGGAGAAGGCGGGAGAGATTGCTTTGTTCTGAGGCTTTTGGTGGCTCCAGTTCTGGTTGTTACTGGTAGTTGTCTCTTATTGTGTAGCCCAGTACTAGGCATGAAGCTGATGCCAGCATAGTTTGAAATAAGCTGAATATTTTTTTTGAGGGGGGGAAAGAGGGGGGCTATGGTGAGGGAGGTGAATGCAGAGGACATCGTACGAACAGTAGCGTTAGCAGAAAATGATCAGTAGCTCCTAAAGAGGGATGATTTCTTTCTGTGATTGAAAACTTAAAACATCATAGTCTTCCTTGTGATTTTTTTTTTTTTTAAATATTTGTAACTTGGTATTTTTAGTTTTCTTCTGCTCTTTATTTCTTTAAAGTGTACTTCTTACATCCTCACTGGTCGAGCATATCTATATGCAGATAGCATCATTGAATTTCAAAGCTTTGAGAGGCTATTTATGGTCTCTGGTAAAAGCAACCTGGTCTACCAGTGGTGGCAGGTACCACTTAATTTAGGTATCTTTGTTAACAAATCAGTTCTGTATGATTGCAAAAAAAAAAAAAGGTAATAATTACTGACTTGGTGTGATAATAAATTTGCACATCTGTATACAAACTAAATTTGAAGTAATTAACTGCTAAATAATTTATTAAACTTGGTCAAAATTAGCATCATCATTCATAATGAACTATGTTCCTAATCTTAATTTAAATATCTAGCAAAATACTATGCATTTGAAAACGACAAGTTACTAAATATAAATAAACTTGATGGTAATGATGATTAACTTGTAGATGATACTTATGTATTAACTGGTTAGCTGTTCATGGTATAGGCCCTTTCTCTGCTTTGAAACTAACTGGTCCAAATTTACAATTTGCTCGGTTTCATGCAGAGTGAATGAACTAAGTGTAAATGTTAAATGCTATGCTATATAGAGTGTGGCTTTAGTGCAAAACTGTAAGCTATTTTTTGTTTTCTGGTCATACCGGTGTATTTAAATGTACAGTGACAATCAAAGTCAGTGCTTGCTGAGATCTGCATCCTCAAGACATGCACTATGTCCTATGTTTTCGGTGAGAAAGGAAATTAAAAATAATGGAGTTATTTAAAAGGTGATGGTGACTTGTCCTATAATTGCTTTATATGTCACTCCTCAATGTCATGGCAGGTTTTTTACAGTATTATGAAAGCAGGGGGGAATGACAAAATATTAACTGTAAAGCTTACTAAAGAAAAGACACACCTCTTGTTTACAGGTGACTTTTCAACATAACTTGCCTCTGAAATAAATTTGAAATTTGAAATCAAAGTCTTGCATAATTTAAAATTCGTGACCAATTGAATTTTGGTTGTTGACTTTTCTATTTGAACAGAACAAAATGATACTCTAAGGCCCGGTATGAAAGCTCAGGGATTGCCTTCATAAGTTATTCTATGTAAGCAAGTGCTAACAGATCTGTGCTTTGATAAAAATTCTTAATTCTTAAGAATGAAGTTTAGTGGAAGTTATAATTAATAATATTTCTATTGAGTAAATATGCAAAAAATTGTGAAAGGCTCTTTACACACAAGCTGTGATGCTTTTACTATGCCAGTACAAAATATTTACAGTGAATGTGAACATAGTAGTGTAAATGTACTTGCCCTGACCAAAATTGTTGCCCTATAAAAAAAGGAGAAAATAAGCTTTGTAGACAATGGAGAACTTTGCATGGTTGTTATTCCTTTATAAGTTTAAATTCTTAATTTTTTTTTAATAGAAAGTTTTGTGTTTTGTTTTGTTGTTTTCCCCATGAAGCCTTTTTTTTAGATAAAAACTCAATGTAGAAGATATTGTTTGTGTTCAAAGTGTGTATTTTATTTAGCTCTACACCCCTACTGGAAGTGGTGCCTTACACAATTTGAGGTTATAAAATTTTTTGAGGGGAGAGTATGCAGTTTTAAATAACATGTAACTTTTTGCTGTAAATACAGCTATGAAATGATTTTGTTTGGTGTGGTTCTGTCCACACAATTTTTGTGTAACTAAATAGGATTTCGTTTTTGGGGGAGAACGCTTCATAGAAAATTACTTAAACAAGAGTAATGTCTGAAAGCCAGAAGCCTAATTTGTTTCCCTTTTTAAGTAATTTAAGTATATAAGTGTATAAAAAGCAATGGCACTTTTTAAAAAACACTCTCTGCATCCGATGACATTCAGCATAAAAATAACAAAATCAAACAGCAGAGTGGTCAATTTCTATGACTTTTGGGTTTTGACGAAGCAAGAGAAAGGAGGGAAAACTTATTTGGTGGTGATAGTGCAAAGCTCATGCCTTTTAGTGCTTCTTTGGTGGAGGTGTTTATATCTCATCTGCTTTAGGTCACTTAACCAGTTTGAGGCCATGTGGAATGGCCATTAGTAAAGGCCAGCTCTTGAATGCTATTTCTTCTTGGGGGTATTCAGTTGATTCAACAAAGTGTACTAGTAAAATAATTACTAGAGCATTGAGGTGAGAATTGGTATCTGCAGTATCTTAGTTACAGTGTGCATCAGTTTACACTTTAAAAGCTTGTTATTTTTTTTGATTGTGTGAATAAGATTTATTGTACTGAATACTTTGAAATGAAAGAAGGTATTTAATTTAAAGCAAAAAACTTAAAGGAAAGGTACAGTAAAGACTTAAAAGAAGCTATTTGTCTTGCCAGTGTTTTTTAAACTCTTCTTGGTTTGTCTTGAGGTGGAAGAGTGGAAAGTAGTAATGAAGAAATAGATTCTCTTATCTTTTTAAATTTAAAAATAGAAAAGTCTTAATCACACGAGCAGGCTTCCTGCACAGGTCTTTGTTAGGCTTTGCTCAGATGATGAGAACTATATCTTTAACATGCTCGATTACCATGTCGGTATAAAGCTGTCCTTTTATAAAGTTGAGTAATATAGATATTTATGAAAAAAAGTAATAAAAATGGAAGCTTTGGTTAGGATGGATGCAGAGTGGAAGCCATGCGTGCATGTGTGTGTACTTGTGCACAGACTACACTCTTTAAGAGTGGCTTTAAGCACTGGAAAGAGCCTGAAACTTGTGGCTGTACATTTGAGAGTGTTGGTTTACTCTGTGCTCTTGTTAACTCCGCTTTTAGTTTATTTTGGGTTTTTAAACACTAGGACTTTATTCATATTTTTAGGTATTATATAGACATGTGCCTAAATGAAGTAGCTTGCCCTTGTTAATATCCTTTTATATCATGGAAGAGACTTGAAAATGCTGGTAAGCCTGTCTGTTAGCTGAAGTTTACATATATACTTAAAATCAGACTAAGAAAGACTTTTCATTTAATCCAGTTATAGCATATAAGCTTTTTGAAGTTAGATGGTGCTTTCAGCAGCACAAGTGCTTCAGTGTGTTTCCTTTTCCCAGATCCCACAGGACCCTTCATCTACTGAGATCATTTTAGAAACTGGGCATTAATTTGTGTCACTTCTTGTAAAATAGCTTGAGAGAGGCAGCAAACGGGTTTTTCTTTAAAAAGTCCGTGTGGGGTGAAACCAGTGGGGAAGGATGTACTGGGATGGGTCTCTGAACTCTACTTTGATACCTGGCTCAGTTTAAGCTCTAAAGTAGCTTGCTCTCAACTTGAAAGATTTAAATCGGCCATTTAATGGCAAAAAAGTAGCAAACGGAGGCATGAGCCTGTGTAGCAGAGGTCTTGCAATTACATGCTATAAGCGTGAAGGTGGAGCAACTCTTGCTATTTTACTTCAAGCCTTATTTTGCTTCCCTTCTTTGCACCCCCAAACTGGAACTGATTGGGATTGGTTAATCTGGAGCACAGAGCGAATTTAAACTGAGTATGAACAACCTCAGTTTCACTCGAACCTGACCTGAAAGAGATCAAATCTGGTCAGATTCCCTGTCTATAACCATGGTGTAGAACACCTGGGAAGCACTTCCAATGTTCTCTGCAAACACGGTCTTGGTTGGGCAAGCTGGTCTCGGGAGCATGGCTACTGAGTTTGCCTATGGATGCTGCTAATTTTAGTTGGATATTTTGGTCTAGGGAGGGTGACTCATTGAGCTACTGTTATGACAAGGCCTAATCTGGTGCTGTATCTCTGGTACAAGAACAAAGTTGCCAGAACTTTTACATGGTACATGACACCTGTGTCACTTTTATTTCCACCCGATTTCTAACTGCTGTGTGGAATTCTCTGGAGTAAGTGCTGGTAGTAGGGAAGACGGGCAAAATAAAAGCCCTGCGAGAGTATGTCCAGCAGCTGCTTTGTGGAACAAAGTATCTTGTTGGCTTTTTTAATTATTGAAGTCTTGGTACCCTTTTTTGATTCAGAAATGACACTGAAGTATCTGACACCATTTCTTTCTCCTCCTGGGGCTCTTTAATGGGAGCTGAATAAAAACACCCAAAAAGCACAAAACAACCAAGCAACTTCTCGTTTCCCTATTCAGAGCTCCCCAGCCCCAAACTTTGCCATGTGTTGTGGGGACATCCTATGCAAGTTGCAGTCTAGAGCAGCTTTGTAGAGCTGATGTAAAACTTCATACTTAGTGTGTAATGGAAATATTGACTGTTTCACTCAGCATCCCCTGTGGGCACTAGGTGAAGAGACAGAAGGAGCCTTTAGCTATTTTGGCTGAAGGAAAGCAGGGCTGGGGTGGAGAAAGAAAAGGTGAGCATTGTGTCCTGTCCTGTCATTAGGGAATTACTTATTCATGCTGGTTAGTATTTTAAGTAGACTATTTTTTTTTTTTTTTATATTTAGAAGTAATTTTGCATTTAAAGACGTTATTGTAAATGCTATTTCCTGAATGTTTTCAGTGTTATCCACATCCCAGTTAATTGCAAGTCAGTGGTGGAGATGGGAGAATAAGTGACAAGTGACCATAACTCTAAAATGTTTGGGCAAGAAAATCAGCTCAGTGGTACAATTGTTTAAGGAATACAGACTCCTGTGCTGAGGAAGAGGAGGAGGGAAGAGAAACTGGCATTCAGAAAAAGCCAAACACCCCTCCCTATCCCCAGTACTCCACTTCCCAAGGAACAGGAAAAAAACAAAACAAAAACAGCAAACAAAACAAAGAACCCCAAACAAACAAATAGACCTGCTTCAGTTTCTCCAAGCAGCTTGTGTGTGGTGCAAGAAAAAGGCCTGAAATGTCAGAAACTGCAAAGGTAGATGAAAACCCATTTTCTGAAATAATACTGGAACTTCCCATTAACTTTAAGGTGGTGCTTAACTCTTTAATTGGGGGAAAAAATATAAAAAATCTCAACAGCTTTCTCTCATTAACACCACCTGAAAAATGATTATTTTTTTTAATGAGCAATTAAACATTAATATGGTAATGGCAGAATCTTTAGAATTTTCTTTTTGAAATGTCTTTATGGACCACTCAAGGGAATTTACAAATAATGAATATAAGCTTTTAATCTAATTGGTGATGTGAAGAACTGACAAAGGGTAGTAGGTTGAAAGCCTACTATCCGGCTAATCTACAGAAATATAAGAACTGTAGTCTGGCTCACATTGGTTGATTTACCTGTTTTGTTGCTTGTGGCAATATGAGTCTTCTGGTTGTGCCTCGGGAGTGATCTGATCTGGTCCTGTCTTGTCCACAGATACCCAGTCTCTTTCAGAGTATTGGGGATCCTCCTGCGAGGAGAGGGCAGCCCTGTTGGCTGGTGGCTTCGGGGCACGGAGCTGCGTGGTGTCCTGGCCCCGCAAGCAGCTTTCTGATTGTTTGTCCTGGTGGAAGGTAGCAAGCAAATCTGATGTTTTGCAGGCTCTGGGAGGAAATCTGACCATCAGCACAGAGGGATCTGTGAGGTAATCCAACAGCCGGATTATCCTCTTGAATGTGGAGATAATACACCTCTCCAACGCGGCTACTTTAGTGGGTTGTATGCCCAAGATGAAAGGGGAAAAAATGTAGTTTGGAGCCAACCATAATGTCTTCCATGAGCTTTGAGGAAAAATTTTCTTTGTCTAAATTTTATGGAAAGTGCTTATTCTGAAGTGGTAGTACAGAGTGCTTTTAAATCCAGGTCTGGGATTAAATAATGAGGTAGCACAAAGAGAAGTATTGCTGCAGTTTCCCTGTGGCTTAGCCAAGCTTTGTCTGCTTGAATTGCTGAATTGGGTCTGAAATTGGAGCAGTACTGTTTCCTCTTCAAGTATTCTGTTGTCCAGATCAGTGTGTAAAAAATAAAAAGTGGTGATTTTTGTTAATAAGTCAGTATTTGAAACCATCTTTTTTTTTTCCTTGTAAGGCATCAAGATGGACTCTCTGATTCACAAGCTAATGGCTCAATGTGATAAACACAGTAACTGTGTCCTCAGTGTCTTGCAAGATAAACTGGAAATTAGTTACCTTTTAAAAGAAGGGATATAAAATCCTCCTTTTGTCACTTTACTGAGTGGGTTTTTAACAGAAGTTCAGTATACCTTCTTTTTAGGTAGGGAGTGTGACCCTTTGCTTTTGTAGTTATCAGAACTACTTCTTAGGAATAAGCAAATTGAGATGTATAATTTTGTGTCTGTTCACATATATAATTTATATAAAAAGATGGCTTAGACTGCATCTTCAGTAAGCTTTATTTGGGTGGACTTACTACTGTTTAAGTGCTTTCAGAAGTCACATGTGGACAACTTCAGCAAATGTGAACAACTGAAGCAAGTGTGGTTGCTTAAACCCATGGAGTTTTGGTGTTGAGTCAGGAGGCAGGTGGAGGCTGCAACACCTCTTACAGGACAGCTGCTCCAGTCCCTTAATCTCCTTCCTCACCTACATTTACCATGAAGTAAATGATGATGAGATTTCCCCCCCTTACCTTACATTAAAAAGCACTTTCTTCTGCTCTCCCCCCCACAGCCACACTATTATGAACTGAAAATTAAGGATGTTTTATTTTCTCCTGTAAACCTGCTTCTCCCCCCCCCGACCCACTAAAAGAGCATTAAAAACACTGATTCACTCTGCTGTGATCAAGCATCAGCTACTTGAGGCAACATGAGGGGGAGAAACTAATAAACTCGGTGTGTGGGGGTAGCTTTCTGTGTTGGGTTTTTCTTGCCTGTTTTTATTTTGCTGGCTGTAGAGTAAACAATCAAGACACCTCTTCTACAAATTCAGTTGATTAGTAGCAGTTTTCCATTTGGCTATGGGAGTTGCTAACTTTGCTTCTGTGGCTGTTCAGAGTTTTTATACAGAAGTTGGTTTTTTTTTTTACCATGTGGCATTAGCCACAGGCTGTGGTGGGATTTTTTGGTTGTTGTGTGGTTTGCTTTTTTTTTTTTAAGAATTCCATCTATGGTTGTCTGTTACGTTTGTGTTGTCAGTGAAACAAGCTTGAGAAGTGATGGTTTTGGTCTTCAGGCAGCTCTTTGGAGCTCAGGAAGAAAAAGGGTTGTTTTGGTGGGTGGGTTTGCAGGTGCATCAGGTGTAGCTGTTAGAGCTGAGGGATCACTAACTTGGAGGCAGTGCTGGGGCACAACAGCACTTGGTGCTGGTGGGTATGGGTGTACTCTGCATCTGTGCTGTTGGTTTGAGGCACCAGGGCTTTTTCCAGGAAACCAGTCTAGCAGTGCCTGCCTAGAAAGCATGGAATGCCCAAGTTCTTGCTCTTTGCGCTTCCCTACGAGTGGGAAAGGTAGGCCATTTACTTTCTATCCCATAGGTATTGAGTTCAAACAAGTGAATGGACTAACGTTGTCGATGTTCACTTGATCTCCTTTCAAACGTGTTTAACTCCTTTTCTGTAGACTCTTATTTAAAAAGAGCAGGTTTGTGCTGTGCAGGTTTAAGACATTAATGTTGTGTGTAGTTCATGTGGCTGCTGAAACCGGAGTACTATGTGGTGTTATTGTTGAGAAATGGGAATTAAGGAGCAGGAGGCAGTGGATCTCAGCAGGGAGGGAGGGTGGTGAGAGGGGTCTGGTAAGAGTGTGGGCACAATGACAGCGTGGAAGTCCAGTTGCTTTGATGCTTTTGTGTGTGCTCCCCTCTGGATCAAAATTTTACTATTTCATTGAGTTGCAAAAAATCAGGACTGTGAGTAAAAGTGTGATAGTTGGTGGTTCTTTGTTTTATACTTGTTTATCTTCTGGGTTTATTTTTAGTTATTGTCCTTTAAGGGGAAGTGTGGGTCTTACATGATTTGCCTTTGCTAAATGTCACATAAAGCATACAGTGAGACTGTATTACTGAGTGAAAGCATATAATGAGATTTTATTTAACACAGGGCTGTGAAAATGGACAATTTTCAAGACCTTTTTAACCCAAGAGGAATTTGATGGGTTGCATAAAAAGTGATGTATATAGGGGTGGGCAGAGAGAGAGAAAAGAGTGCGTACAAAAGAAAGAACGCTGAATTTGTGGGTTTTCTTCTTCACTTCTCCCACCACCTTTTCCCACCACCTTTTCCCAAGGTGTGCATAGTATTGTGTGGAGGGTTCTTGTGGGCCAGGAGCATTGGGTGTCTCTGCATGTGTGTTCTTTGTGTTTACATACAAGATATTACCTCTTCAGAGGTGATTAAGGTGGCTTTCAGCAAATTATCTGTCTTTATGGTACTTTGCCCTTTCTGTCTCATTGCACACATGTAGCACAAATATGCTGCTTCCTTGTGAAGGGGCACAATAATGTCTGTTTTTACATGCTTTCAGTGTGGCAGAGATTTGTCCCCAAAACATGAGGGTCTGTGTCTCAACATCCCCCGAAAAAATGTGGACGTATGATCCTCAGCAGTGGCTTGAAGTAACTGCATCCAGTCATCTGCATAATACCTGGAAAGAGGAATTAGAATGTGTGCAATTCCTCTTAAGTAAATTATTGCTGAAGAATTGCTTGGGGACTAACCTACACAGAAACTAGAGAAGCCTGTTGTTTGTTTTTTTTTTTTTTCCCTTAACCAATAAAAGGTGTTTTAGGTGCCTTTTTCAATGAGAAGTGGGAATACCTGTTCACAAACTGAACTACATAGATAGCTTTCAAAACCCTTCATAGGATATGAAACACAAACAAAAATTTACCCAGACTTTTTTTTTCCTTTTTTTTTTTTGACATCTATTTGCAATGCCTACTTAGAAGGGAAGAAATTAAGAAATCTGCCTTAACTGGAAAAAGTGCATACAGAATGCTTACATGAGTCACATTGAGATATGTGGGCAATGTTTTACTAAGGATTTATTTAGACTAGGTGAGTTCTATACTAAAAGAAATGATTGTAATAAAATACTTTGTGGACTTTGAAAGGACTATTTCCTGCCTTGCACACCTGGGTGTGAAAGCTATAGGAGCTGAGCTTTGCATACACTGTACTTTGAAGAAAATAGAGGAAGATAGAAAGCACCCTAAAAGAGCTGACATTGAAAGTATTTCCAGGAAGATGCTCCTATATATTTTTTCTTGGGTTTTATTTTTTTTTCCCCTGGCTGCTGTGCAGAGATTTGTCCCTGTGCAAAAGTGTGATTTCTGAAGTCAAAGCACATCCTCACAGAAGTTGTTGCCTCTCCATTAAATTTGGTCAGACCTTGCTTTGTCCTGTACTCTTTGCTGTATGCTTGCATTTGGCTTGGGATTTTTCTGGAGGAAGCTGAGAGCTGATTCTCCGAGGGTTTGCTTGCACGCACGTGGTAGAGGCGTCGGCAGATCGCTAATGCCGCCCCGCAGCGAGGACACGCTCCGAGTTGCCGAAGTGCAGGAGAAGGGTGGGAGGAGTGATGTCTCCTCCGAGCAGAGGAGCTGTGCAGGTTATGGCAGCGTGTGGGGGATCCGGTCTCCGTCTGCTCGCTGCTAGTTCAGTGCTTGTTCCGGTCCTGGGAATGCAAAACCACCTCTGTCACTTGTATCTCTTCTTCTTTCTGGGGAGAGGGGCAGAGGCAGAAAGGGGTTACAAGCCCTGTGATTTTTTTTTTTAGGTAATGTTTAGAAATATATTCAGATATTTTCTTTTAATAGGAGCTGATTGAGACTTCTCTATTTCAGTTACTAAGGTGCTCACGATCTTTTTATCTTACACTGGTTCTGTGCAATTCCTCTCTTTACCATGCAAAGCTGTATTATTTTTTTCTATTGCTAATCATGATACAGAAATAATGTAAAAAATAAGCACCCTGAATTTTCACATGTATCAATAAACACTAGTCTTCAAGCTTGTGCATTGGGTGACAAGTTAAAATTATTTGCAGTGCAGCCAAGCAACTGATGAAGGTGTAAATAGTAACTTCATATTGAATGGTTCCTGTATTTTTTGTATTTTTTTGAAGTGACCTTTCAGTTTTGTACAATAGGTGTCTCACTGTTGCCATAAATTGAGGTGCACAGTGGGGCTGTACCCGTTTCATTACGTGGCTTGCCATTTCCTTTGGCTCTTCATGAATATGGTACAGGAATCGGTAATTTTAAGGTGACATGTCCTTGCTCCTCTCCCTTCCTCCTCCTCCCTTTTAGGATGTTCAAGTTACTTCTGTCCTACAACTGTTGGTTGGCAAGTTTTAAATGGCATTGAACTTTAGTCCCTTGAAGTCATATGGAGAGGGGAAAAAAAAAAAGCCTCTATGCTTTGTGTTATGTCCTTTATTGTTGAGTAAATGTGGAGATTGCTTTTTGGGGGGAGGTTAATTTTTCAGGTGTTGAGCAGTAAAGGGCAAGATCTGTAAGTTTTCCTTCTGAAATGAAATGTGAGGTGGTGGCTGTGCGGAACCTGTGCTTCTGGAAAGGACTCTTTCCCCTTCTCACCAGCTCTCTCATTCATTGCTCAGCATGAACATTTGTTGCCTGTTGGTCTGTGGAGCTGGGGTGAGACCTGTTGTTGGTGTGTTCCCTGGGCTATGCAAGTGGTGCTCCTTGCTACAAAACTCATGAATTTTTAGTGTGAATCTACAAGTGTGAGAGAGTAATGCCAGGACACAATTTGAAGCGCATTGAATAGTGTGTTGGCTGCCAATTTTGTGGTTTGGGATTTTTCTGCATTAAAACTTCCCAGTATTTTTAATATTGAATGAACGACTTTCAAGTTTCAGGTTGCTGTGTGAGGTTATTTTGGTATTTCAGACCAGTCTTACCACTGCTTTAGGGTGACTGGGTTTGTAGTGGTATCCTGCCAGCAGGAGCAGGGAGGCGATCATCCCCCTGTACTCAGCTCTGGTGAGGCTGCACCTTGAGCACTGTGTTCAGTTTTGGGCCCCTCACTACAAGAAAGATATTGAGGCCCTGGAAAGTGTCCAGAGAAGGGCAGCAAAACTTGGTGAGGGGTCTGGAGCACAAGTCCTGAAAGGAATGGCTGAAGGAGCTGGGATTGTTTAGTCTGGAGAAGAGGAGGCTCAGGGGAGATCTCATGGTACTCTACAACTTCCTGAAGGGAGGTTGTGAAGAGAAAGGGGGTCAGCCTCTTCTCCCAGAGAACTAAGAATAGGACTTGAGGGAATGGCCACAAGTTGCACCAGGGGAGATTCAGATTAGATGTCAGGAAAAGCTTTTTCTCCCAAAGAGTGGTCAGGCACTGGAATGGCCTGCCCAGGGAGGTGGGGGAGTCACCGTCCCTGGCGGTGTTTGAGAGCTGTCTGGATGAGGTGCTACAAGCCATGATTTAGTAGCTCAGTGGGCAGTATTGGTGACAGGAGGACGGTTGGACTAGATGCTCTTGTAGGTCCTTTCCAACCTTGTGTTTCTATGATTTCTATGATCGTTAGCTGAGATGACAGTTTAAGGAAACCTTTGTGGGCTTTAAGGAATTTCCCCCCTTCCCTGTTACAGTGAAGCAGCTCCTGACTCTTTCTTTGCTTTATTGGAAATGAAAGCTTAAAGGGGGGATGTGTGCGGTTTGGGTTTTCGTTCTCTCTTCCTTGCCTATTTATATGATCAAATGCTGAGATTTGGCTCTTACTTGCTTGAGAGGGAGTGAAAACAGCTGAGAGGCTGTGCAACTGAGACCTGTTCATCTTTTCTGAAGAAAGCAGGGTTGTCACTTGATCTCATGGTCACTGTAGGGTTGGGGGTGACATGTCTGCTCAAGGAGACGTTTGGGCAAGGTGGCTCTGAGCTGTAAGCTCTGGCTGGGCCCCAAACAAAGCCTGTTGAGAAGAGCATTTCAAGATGTAAAACATTCACTGCAGGCCTGTGTGGGTGGTGGTGGTGGTGTTGAGGAAAGGAGTGTATTTTAAAAGGATCTGAGGTGGGGGGGGAAAGAAAGCTTTAGATTTTATATGTAGATGGGAACATCTCTAAAACTTGTTTTGTCACAAGATTTTCCTGGCCTGTGTAAGTTTAACCAACTTCTGTTATAAAAAAATCTTTAAAGTGTGAAGGGTTTTTCTGTGAGAGGTCAGTATCGAGCAATTAAAGCACTAAGTAAAACTGTGTGTTTGAACACGAGACACTTAATTCAGCTGCTTTGGTGAACCAAAATGTGGTTGTGATCCTCTGCGCTAGACCGCTCTGTGTTGTCCTTCCCCGGATCTTCCCAGGCCAGCCAGACTGTCCCAACCAGCATGTCCTACCTGAGCCCAGCCAAAGTTGTGCTAATCTACACATTCTTGTAAATCCCAAGGGTTTTGTGGCATCTCTGGCATTTATTTGTTCTCTCACTTTGGGGGAAGGGAGGAGACAAAGGACTTGGCTGTGAAGGCAGCCAGCACACTGCCAGGCTTTGCTGGAGCACTTCAAAGTGAATGTTTTGTTTACTAGATAAGCAAAAACTGATGTAAATTTGGGGTGCAAATACAATGAATTTACTGATTCTTACCCTCCCCTCCCGATCAGAGATGGAGATTGTCAGCCATATAAATGTTAGAATACTGTCCATTGTTGGGCTAATTAAAAGCTTAGTATCAAAGCAGAAATATTTATTCAAACTTATATTCTCTTCCTTGAAGAGATGTAGAAACCTGAAGTACCTTCTTGGTAAATTATAAAAATAAATAAAATTAACAAATTCTTAAAGTCTGTGGAGGGGAACCCAGTACAAATACATGGGGTTATCAGACCCATTTATAACAGAGGGTTAGATACTGAAGGCCTTAAAGCTGAAATAAAAAGAGTCTTTCAAGAAAAGTGGAGATTTCATGAAATGTAACAGCTGTCAAATGTGTATTGAGTATTTCTGTAACAGCTTTTTGGACTTGAAATGGTTTTGACCTGACAATCCCCCCCAGTGATCTGTTGGGGTTTTTTTGAGTTGTGTATTTGGTTTTGCCCCTCTTATGACAGATGCTTAAATGTGGACACTGCTATGTATAGTCCATCTTGCAATAATGTTTTCTTTCTGTGTTGCGTTTTTTTTTTCCCTTAAACACTATTTTCTTTAATTTATCTGCAGGAGTCGGAAGCTTCAGATCAGAAACATCCCGCCTCACTTGCAGTGGGAGGTAGGAAGTCACTTTAAAATTTGATATCTGTGCTTAAAACTGTGTTTCTGTTTCTCTTTATCCACAAGAATTTTCCCCTTCCCCCACCTTTCACTTGCTTTGCACACACCACCCATTCTGTTCTGGGGAAAAATCCTTTGGAAGAGGGAACAATAGAGCCTTCTAAGCAATTCAGATAACTGCCTTCATTTCTGCTCTCCCAGTTAACCATAAAAAATGTTGAAATGGATTCTTTGGTGAATGCTGACTTCCTGATGCAGTCACTCTCTTTGACTGAAAGCTTGTACGTTTTGGACCTTGCTGGTGTGCGAGTTCAGTAAACTTAATACTAGTCTGTATTTAAATACTTGATCAAAACCTTTATGAAAACAGAAATTTAATGCTGATCCTTCTACTTCACTTTCCACCCCCACCCACCCCCCGTCTTGCTCCTCTGTAGTGGCATTATGGCAGATTGTTTGCTCATGCTATTACAGTTATTGGCTCTCACTGATAGATTGTTTACTTGCTTTTTACACTCCACAAGTAGTGTTATAATTTTTGCAGTAGATGGGCTACTGTGAGAATGGATCTGTTTTCTTTACTACCTTGTATGTGTTTAAAATGTCGTTTTTGTGTTTTACTGGTGGTAAGTCATCCTTTTGCCTGAGGGATATTGGAGGGTGGAGGGTTTGAGGGTAAAGCTCCACTACTGCTGTTCTCTGAGCAAGTTTGCTGCCTCCACCTGACTTTCTATCTACAGCTACTTCTTTGTTTGCACTGCCTGATTGCTCCCTGGCTTTGGAGAACAGAGGAGTTGCTCTGTCCAGCCCAGGCTGTCAACCACAGGGTTTCTGTAAGATATCGACACACACCACCTTCTCATTGCTTCATCCTGTCCTTTGGGTGTGTGCTGACTGTACAAGTGTTTCCTCTGCACTTCCCAGACCTTGTGCCTCCCCTCAGTTAAACCATATCCACCTGATAGCTTCTAGTTGAAATTCATAAATGCTTTTGTCATGCTTTTAGCAAGAGTAGTAATAGAAATGGTTAAAGGTGACTGATTTGAAGATTCACAGAATTGTCATGAGTTGGAAGGGATCTCTAGAGATCTAGTCCAACTCCCCTGCCAAAGCAGGATTGACCAGAGCATGTCACTCAGGACTGCATCCAGGCAGGTCCTTGAAGGTCTCTAGAGAAGGGGATTCCACACCTTCCCTGGGCAGCTTGTTCCAGGGCTCTGTCACCCTCACCTTTAGAGAAATTTTCCCTCATATTTGCATGGAACTTCCTATGTTCCAGCTTGTGCCCATTGCCCTTCGTCCTGTCACTGGGAACCACTGAGAAGAGTCCAGCTCCATCCTCCTTCAACCCACCCTTCAGATACTAATGCCAAGCATTAATAAAGTCTCCCTTAATTTATTTTTGGTACAAACTTCCTGAGGATTTTGTGTAGGAATAGTGAGTATCAGCAAAGGCATATGATTCAGAAAAATGTGAATAAACACAGATGTAAGCACTTGTTGATCAGAGTATGGCAACAGGCTTCTACCTGCTCGTCCCTCCCCATGTATATAGGTATTACTGCTTGTGTGTCACAAGTATCTACCCTGTTTCCCATCTGCTTCCTGATTTCTCTCTTCTCCCTTGTTGCAGTTTTTGTGGTGACACCTGGCCTCAGACAAATGTTCCTTCTGCTGCACCTTATTAAACACTCTTAACAACTTTTCCTTAGGAACCTGAGAAGATAAAATTGTCCCTATTAACATAATCCCAACCTTGCCTAGATGTCCTGAAGTTGCTTGTGCAGACCTGACCCTTTGTCTGGGCACAGAATTTAGAGGGATAAGGCCCCAAAATAGTTTCTACAATACTTCTGTGTTCTCTTGCAATATCAGGGTTGCTTGCCAAGTATGGTTTGTCCATGAACTTTGTAAAGTTCTTTGTAAGTGCTGGGGATCTGTCACTTCTTCGCTAAACAGGTAAGTGTGGTATGCTCTTAAAAGAGTACTGATGACAAAATATAGAGACTGATGATTAATTGGACAATTGTCTTATGTCAAGCTCACCTTGAGCTCTATTATTTTTCTAGTGCTAAAAGACACTGCAAAAACTTTTGTTGACCTCTAAGTTTTGGATGATTCCTCCTTAAAATAAATCTTTCTTGCAACCAGTTGCTTGGTAGGGAGAGTAAAAGTTCATATGTACAGAGAGGGTTTCATATAGAGGCAATGCTCTTGCATGGTACTTTCGGAGGAGGTGGTGTGTGTGTGGCAGCTGGAGCAATTTTACTTCAATTGTTTCTTATAGTCTCTCTGTGCCAATCTGCTTGCCTCATCACTCCTTTAACTGCTTGAATCAGGACTGGCTTCTAATGGGTGTGGAATCCTTAAAACCAAACCAAAACCCAACTGATTAAAGAGGTCTCTAGGTTAGTGCAGTTTATTGCCCCCTGTGTATGTTTGACACTGACATACAAAGCACAGGAGCTACCCTGCAACACCTTTGCTTTTATGGTGATGTAGGGATATGTGAAAAGAACAGAAAAAAGATTAATGTTCCTGTGAAAATCTTTGTTCCCAGTATAACCATCATTAGGAAGGCTACCTCAGCACTCTTCGTAAAAGTATTTTCTTAAGCTCCAAATTGTTTTAATTTTGCTCTTTATAGACAACAAGCATTTTACATAGGAAGCCTATGGATGTGCCTCTAGCAATCAGTGTGTGTGTCTCTGGTTTGGTGCTTTGTGGCTCTTGCTGCCAGCGTGTTACACAGTGGTACCTGTAAGTCCTGTGCCATGTGGGACTGGATCCAGCAAGGGTCTTTGTGCACACCCGCACCCAACAGAGCAGAACTTTGGCTTATAACAAATAGCACATAAAACCTCTTGTAATAAGTCATCCATAATGTTCCTAAATGCAGCTCCTTGGGTTTGGAGAAAGCAGGTCTAGAAGAGCAATAAGGATGATGGTCCCACGGGAATGTAACTGAAGTGTTTGTAGAGTGAAGTGTAAGAGTTTGGCCGCAGCTCCCACTCCTGAGCACCCCAGATAATGTTGCCTCCTGGTTTTCAAAACCAGAAAAATGTTCAGGGAATATTCTGAATTGAGAACTTTTTGTGATATGTCAGTGGAGGAAGGTGCCCCACTGTTGCTAAAGGAGCTTTGTTCTCCAGGCAAATGGGAGCTGGCTCTTCAGATTCATGAAGTGCTGGAGTAAACAAGTTTCCTGTAAAAATCTTGAAACTATTTTGCTGGTGTACTATCTTTTTCAGAGGCATGTACACCTATTTAGTGGAATCCAGGGCCTTTAGTAGCATGAAAGAGAGAAAACGAACTTTAGCTTTAAGGAAACCCTGACTTACCCTTGGAAGAAACCTGGGTATTCTGAAGACTAACGTGAGACACTTGACCTGGAGCTATCCCGTAAAGACTGGCAGATTACAAGTGGGTAAAAATGACCACAGAATAATAAACACTTATTGATAAGACTTCATAAACCTAGCATACAAATTCAGGTTAACTAATTGCTTTTCTGGCTGCCTTTTTGGAGAACAATGTTCCAACTGGTTTTCCCCTTCACATAAGCTCCTGACTCTTACAACCAGCCACAGCAATTAGACTTGTAGTCATTTCCCCTGGGTAATGTAAGAGATCGCCGTGTACTTATCAGATCATCACGGTATAAGGAAAAAAGGTAAGATAACCCTTTTAGATCACATTCAGGGCTAAGTGGTAGAAGAAAGGCAGATTATGGCCCACTGTAATATGCTGTGGTACTACACTGCAACAAAACCACAAGGTTGCTGTCCTGAAGAACTTACTCTTGAAGTGCAGCTGTAAATGATAAAAGCCTAATATATTCCAAGGCATTCAAGGTTAAGTTTGTACAAAACTTGCCTGGTAACTAATTTGAACTTCACAAGAAGATTTTTGGCAAGGTTCTACAGGTTTCTCTGTCTGTGGGTTGGGTACTCTTGTACTCTTTGCCCAGCTGGGAGAAACTGGAGGTGGAGGGAAGGCAGCATCTCTGCCTGAATTAAGGAAACTTAGGACTTGCTTCAGACTGAAATCAGAGCCTGGACTGGTGGGGGCTTATCCAGGATCATGTTCTCTACTCATTTGCATTTTCCCTCTTCCTTCAGTGGACTGTCTGGGTTTGAGGACGCTGGATCAGTGCCCGTGTTCCATAAAAGCATTAGTACTTCTGGAATGCATCTTCCTCAGTTTATTCTGCTTGTATATGAATTGCATATAGAGGTTATTGTATCAATTCAATAATTTGAAGGACATTTGCTTGAACAGATTTTATTTGTTAAATAAATCAGTTTCACCTGTTACAGAAATTTGTTTGGTGAAACAAACCCTCAAACAATCAGTGCAACTTTTTCAGTGCTGGTGGGTGGGTATAATCCTCCCCCTGCCTTTCCTCTCCTTGTCAATGCAAAGTCCACACTGATGCTAAGAATCATAAGTGAAGGATTTGGCACACCAGCTTTTCCCATTCTCCACACAGACCATTCTCCTCCCTTTCTCATTGGAAATAAGCTCATTGGCTCTATGGTCTCTGCAGAAAAGGAAATAGATCTCTGTTACAGATCTGCAGCTCAGGAAAGAGTACTGTACTGTTTTGACTCCTAAGTTGTAACCACAAGTAATCTCTCACTTGGCTTCTGAGTGTTCCTTCTAGAAAGAGGTCTAGGTGTGGTGATTACAAACAAAGAGTTTGTTTCCGTTTCAACATGATGGGGATCCAAGTAGAGTCCTTCTGAGATGGAACTGTTTTGTTAAATGTCACTCTTTTTTTTTTTTTTTTTTCTTCCTTTCTTTTAAAACATTTTAAAACCAGTTTCCTCAGTGTAGAAGATGCTTCAGAGACTTTCTTTCTAAATATTTTTTCCATGTTTAGTGAATAAAGCGCTA
This sequence comes from Jacana jacana, assembly GCA_013400555.1. Taxonomy (NCBI): domain Eukaryota; kingdom Metazoa; phylum Chordata; class Aves; order Charadriiformes; family Jacanidae; genus Jacana; species Jacana jacana. Next base: position 192,655 of record VZTM01039692.1, on the reverse strand, counting down.
GAGAACAGACTTTCAGGACACAGATGGTGCCAGAATCAGCACTTGCTGGCTCAGCAGGAAGGTAGCTGTTGAAGAGTTCCCACTTATCTTCTGTGGGCTTATTTCCTTATCGGTTTGTATGGAACAGATAAACAGATACAGTGTTGATGAACTTGGTAACAAAAAAGGTAGACTAAAATCCCAGCCTGTGGAGTGTGAACCTGTTGAGTGTGCGGAGAAGCAAGAAAAACATTGTGCATGTGTATTCCTAGCTTTGCTGTGAGACTTGCAGGTTGCTTTTGGGGACAGAAACGTGTGGGAAGGGAGGTCTAATTTAGCTCTTCCAAAGGCAAAAGGATGTTACTAAACAGGGTTTGCTTTTCCTCACTTTTTCGTGGAAGTGAAGAATTGAAGTCTCATAGTTGTGCTGAGACCTCTGATGTTTTAGATTCTCTGAGCAAAGTAGTAATGGAAAAGGATTTCTGAACTCTGAATCAGTCACAACGTGAGTACAGGTTCTGCATTGAGATTTCTGTTAATGCAAGAAAGGCTTGAACCATCTCCACCCATCTGTGTAGTTTGAAGACAACTTTCAGTTTCTTTAAAGGAATTGAGACTGATTCTGGTTGTGACCAAACTTTAGTGAATCTTCTTACAGTGCACATAACTGTTTGTCCTGAGGATCTGTAGTAGCTTGTGTCACTGCTTTGATTAAAGCAGCTAAACTGTGTGGTGGGTTGTTTGTTTTCTTAATTTTTGTTTTTTTTTTTTTTTTAATCTGGAGATGCAGTGTGAAAAGTAGCGTTGCTGAATGGTATCTGCTTATGAAGCAGCTTATTCTAGAATACCAAAGATATGAAGAGGACAGGTGCAGTTTTAAGAAAGGAAAAGAAAACAGGAAACCATAGCAATTAAGAATAAGTTAGGATTAAACAAAGCAAATATTAATCATAGAGCAAGATGTAAAGGGGAGGCACAGGAATGAGCTGATCTATGATGAAAAGAATTCTGGAAGAAAGATGAATCAACAGTGAAGAGGTTTAAAAGGTATTGAAATATGATCTTTCACCTCAAGCCTCCTCCAAGAATCCTAACTTAATGTAGTGCTATAAAAATAATGTGTAGCTATAAAAATGCTAGTAGAATGCTAAGCATGCACAAATTATCTACTGCTGCCTCCTAGGTGTGGGAATCTCTGATAGGGATCTTGGTTCTCTGTTTCCTCCTCCGTGTGCTACATTAGGCACTAAGATGTACTTCTTACCAGTTACTACTAGTCCCACTCAACAGGAGGATGGAGAACATGTTAGTTGGTTCTTGGTAGCAGTCTGTTACATGATTGAAGACTTATGATGTTTAGGGAGGGTTAAGGAGAGAGTTTAAATTCTTTCTATCTCTTCTTAGGTCTCTTATTTTTAAGCAGTTGATTGTTCATAAGTCTCTCACTAGGGAGTGTCCCACAAGGCTTCTCCAGAGTAGTTCCTCTAGTATAAGATCACATTGAGCTCTTATCTTGTCCTCTGGTATGTTTGCACTCTGTTTCAGCCTTGTGCTGTCTTTAGATTTAATAAACACCAATCTGATAGGACACTAGGTGTGGTGGTCCTTGCAAACTCTATGGAATAGGGTGCTCTAGTTTGACAGAAGGCTGGCAAGGACTATTACCTGGCAGTGGTCATGAGGTCAGCTTCTCACCTGCTGTTATAGGGTTGGCTGTTTTCCTTATGAGTCTGTTCTAGGGGACAGTGTTGAAAGCCTTCTGAAGGGACTTCCCCCCCTACACATAGACTGTTAATTCTGTTATAATGAGAAACTGGTGAAATTTATCAAGAATTAGGTCCATCAAACAAGGGTTGAATGTTTATCACCTGCTTATTTTCATCCCTAACTACAGGAGAGAGGGTAGAGTAGCCCCTGGGGCAATGCAGAGCCACTGAACAGCACTGCCTTCTTCCTGGTCTTTGATCCCTATACCCAGGGGAGCATGGAGTCTACCTTTCTTCCTTTCCTGCAAAAGGGGAGAGAGAGGATGGTCTTTCTGCTGTTTTACCTGGGCCCCACCCTCTGAATTCACTCTTTTGCCTGAGCTCCATGTTATTTCCCATTGTCTCATTGGGCTTAGCAGTGGGTGAGGCAATTTGATGTAGGAAAGTGACCACATCTGAGGCAGACCACCCAATTTTGCACTTAGGACAACATATGGGCTTATGTTGGGGATTTTAATTGCCTGGCTTAATAACAGTGGGTGATACTTATAGGTATATGTGAGGTAATAAACACCTTTTGCAGGTGTTTAAAGTATGGAGTGTGGGAGTGAAGGTCCTTGGGCAAACATGCAAGAAACATATTTCTCACTTGGAATGATTTATTCATACAAGTGTGTTGGCTACAGCAGTGCTGATAACCATCTTATAGTAGTTTTCTTTGAGAGTTGGACTAAAGAATTTTTTTACTTAAAAATAATCAGGATCTTAGTAGTAGTAATTGAGAGTGATGGTTTTATCAATTGTTGCTGTTTAACAGTTAATATCCCAGATACACCCACTGAAGACACTTTGCTTTCTTTGAAGTAGTAGGCTTAGAAAAGTAGTGCTTTGTTAGTTAACACAACTTTTTTCTTTAGAAAACTTGTATTGCAGTAGTGTAAGTAAGGAACAGGGAAGTTAGAGGTGAGGTCAGAGCTCTGTTGTGCTAAGCACCTAGAAGATCCAGAAGGTGGTCTTCCAAGAACTAGACGTAATGCTAGTACTCAGTTTCAAAGAAATCTGAGGACTGAGGACTCAGCAGGTCAGAGCTGGCTTGACTGACACAGTCTAGAGAGAAGAAACTCACTCTTCCTTCAGGTGGCCTAAGTGGTAAGTTGAAAAACTAGGAAGTAGAAGATTTTACAGTGGAAGGCTCTTATTGCAGCCTTTCAGTACTGGAAGGGAGCCTGCAGAGATATGGGGAGTAGATTGATATAATGAGGTGTAGTGGCTTTAAATGGGAAGAGGGTAGATCTAGATATTAGGAAGAAATTCTTTACTGTGAGGGTGGTGAGATATTGGAGCAGGTTGCTCAGAGAAGTCATGGATGCCCCATCCCTGGAGGTGTTCAAGACCAAACTGTTGGGACTACTGGGTGAAAATTGTAGATTCTGAAAACTCTTTCCATTTTGAATGCAGCTTCAACGTAGCAAGTTCTAACGAAAGCCACAAAGTATGTTTTTGACCTACGAAAAATACACTTTTTTGAAAAGAAAAATGTGCTCTTATCCCTCTCAAAGCTTTTCTGTGTGTTTTGCATGTAAACTTAGTCTCTCCTAATTATTCGTGTTGCCTTGATATCTTAAATTTTGCTCACTTTTAGTTATTCTCTGTGAAATGAGAAACCAGTAGTTTTTACTAGTGTTGGATCTTCTGTGGAGGTGCTAGATCTTAGGTGCTGGGAGGGGTAGTCCAAAAACTTCTGATGAGATTAGATGTCAGTACTCTTTTGTTGGCATGTATGAAGTTGCTGTAAAGCTACATGCTTTTATAAACAGAGATGCCCTTCAAGTGAAAATAACGTGATTAAGAAACTAGTTAATTCTGTCCTGCTCTTGGAAAATTCTAATTTCTAACTAATTTTAGTTACCTGCCTTGAGAAGATGTCATTAGCACGGGGATTGTCTCTTCAGACTTACCAGTTGTAGAATTTGAAAAAAACCACTGAAGTGCATAAAAGAATTGTTCCTCGGGTAGTAACAGGAGTAATGTTATGAGCTTTTGTTCATGGTAGCCAAAGGAATGGAAAAATGTTAAGTTCAAGTGACATGAATGATTCTTTTCTTATTCCACTTACTCAGTTTGTGCATAAAGAACATAAACCCAGCCAAAAGAAAGGTTTATATATAGTTCTGTATCCCACCTTTGCTGTGCCTTGGGAGTGGTACAAGAATAAGATACAGTGATAGAGACCTGAGCAGTCTCCTGGCTCACAGTGTTTTGCAGCCTTGTAACCCACTGACCCTGAGAGGATGCCTTTGTTTTTGAGAAATTAGTGTTTCTCAAATGTGTTCTTGAACCAGTGCAAACTCCAAGCATCCACAATACATTGCAGTGAGGAGTTGCATGGCTTTAGGGCATGTTCTTTCTTGCTGGAAGAACCATTTCATCTCATGTGCTTGGAATCTCCACCTGCCTTCTAGCCCCTGTGTTGGAGGGAACAGTGAATAATAGTTTCGTGACCTTTTTCTCCCTATTTCCCTTATTATTTTAAGGAACTTTATTCCTCAGCCATTTCTTTTCCAGGCTGAAGAGGTATAGCTCCCTTAGTTGTTTTTGTGTGGAAGTTGTTCCCCATCCTTTGATTACCTTTTGTCCCTTTCTTGGAAATTCTACTAAGTGATTTGTAGTTGAGGGACCCAATCTGCATATAGTTATGTCATTCATTTTAGGTTATTTAACTTTATGAAGGTAGTTCCTGTCAGACCTCTGTGTGTGTCTTGAGTTTTGCTCCCTTGTTTCTTTTTCTTTGTGAAAAGCTGCAGTAAAACTGGTGGAAAGCTAATCAGTGGAATGGGGTTTGCTGCTTATGTCTCGAGAGTTCAGCAGACTTTCCTTTTTTTGACAGCCATGGGAAAAATTGACATTATCAGTAGTGCAGATCCTCCTCTGGGCTTGCTGCTGGTTGCCAGGAAATATTAGATTTGAATCATATGCTCACCACATGTTGACCTAACTTTATGCAACTGGCTCTTGTGTGGAGGGAGGGAAACAAAATGTGCTTATTTCCAAGGGGGTGGCTAGTTCCAGCCCAGTGGATTCTATAAGGCGATGGCAGCACATCTCTTCATGCTTGTGCTTAGGCGTGTAGGGTGTTTTTGTCTTGTTCACTAGCCAAATGGAAGGTGGCTCTCGGGCTATCTCTCTGACGAGCAGGTCTGCTGAGGCTGTGGTGCTGCTACTGCTACAATCTACCTTGCTTGTACAAGCTTCATAGTCTTTGTGTTCCCCATCCACAGTGACTGTTCTTGTTGCAATCTTGAACTTGGCCATTCATGACTGAGTCTCTTCTCATAGCCCTTACTTGCTTTCATCTAGTGCTAGAGAAAAATCTTGAGTTGTTTCTTGCATGTGTGTGGGGGAAAGGAACAACATCAGCTCATCTGTAGAATCTCCTGCAGAAAGAGGGAGACACCTGAGCGAGACAAGCAGTGAAGCTGTTCTACTGAGCAAGGGGAAATGCTACAGGCTTACAGGGAAGGCAAGAGATGCCAATGTAACCTGCACCTGAGTACTGCCATATCATCCAGCAGCTCCAAGAGTCTGGATGCTGTGGTGGGCCTGGGTTGCTGGTTTCAGGCTTTCAAAGCAGCGGTGAGGGCATGAAGAACAGGTAGGAGACCTTTTAAGATCTAGGTGAACACCAACCCATATAAAAGCTGCTTTGGTGGGGGTAGGGATTTGAAGTTGTGTTGTTGCCTTTAAGTTTTCATGTTATTGTAAAGCCCAAAGCTCCCTCTGATCCTGTGTCTCAAATTGGTAGCCAAGTACATGTGGGCAGGGAAGGAAGGGAATGTAACTTGAAATAGCTCCCTTATTTTCAGACTTCACATATTGTGGCAGTCAAAGGGGGGGATGTGACTAAAAGCCATCAAAACCACTTCCAAGCACATGCCTTTTAGTGAAGCGAATGAACAGAATTTTGTAGGCTATAAGGCAAACAGGAAATAGCTCAAACTGTTGCCCACCATTAACTTGAGGGGGAGGGAAGATATATTAAAACTGTCCTTGCAAGCAGCCACCCCCTTGTAAAGCCTAATAGGGGATTGAATGTATGTGTAAGAAATGGATCCAAATCAGCATTTCTTGGTTCACCTTTTATTGGGTGTTAAGTTTTCTTCTTGCTCTTGGTAATAGTTAGGCTGTTATGTGAGCAGTAGATAACTATTCATGTGACACTTATTTGCTTATTTGCTCGCATAGTTTCCTTACTGAACTTGTAGTTACCCAGTGTGAGCAGCAACCAGGAGGCCAACCTCAGTTCTGTGCCCTGAAGTGGAGGGTTATAATGATGTGCCAGTGGCTTCTAGGTAGGTGTTCCTCAGTCCTTTGTTGTATTGGATGTATAAATAAAATAAAACAACACTATTTCAAATCCCTACCCCTAGCAAAGCAGCTTTTATATGGGTTGGTGTTCACCTAGATCTTAAAAGGTCTCCTACCTGTTCTTCATGCCCTCACTGCTGCTTTCAAAGCCTGTGGCTTTCATCTGACTGCGCACAGAAGCTGTCGCTCTTTGGCATGTGGTCTGAGTTGCAAATCTACTGTTGGTGTTAGTGTGTGCCCTAGTGCCCTTCAGTAGATTCAGCAGGTTTTTGGTCTGGGAAACTTTCATACGCTGCCTTCTCAGCACACCTTTCTATATCTTAGCAAGTTTGTAAGTAACTTTCTCTAAATGTGTATAGAAATCCACAGTCACCATTCATGCAAGCTTACACTGAAGCACTACTTTTACATCCTGACAGGATGGTTTTTTTTTTTCCCTTTTTGAGCATGAGACTTCTATGGGGCTGTAGCACTCTTGCAGGCAGTGTGGCATCAGCTCATAATCCTTAACTTTGATTTGTGGGTATTAACTGTTGCAGCCCAAATGGTTGCTAGTCCACATTACTATTGTGAACTGGGATGACTCATTATGTACTTGAGTTACTGCATCTTTTGTAGGAAACTTTCTGGTTTCCCCTTCATATCCACCTCTTACTCACATTTAGTAATTGGTGTGTATGGTCATCCATCAGTAGGTTTGGGCTTTACACCCAGGTGTCCTGGTGACATCCTGTTTTTCAAGCGTGTAGTAGCAGAAACAGTGCGGTGGGGGGGATACTGAAGACTTAAAGAGCCTTTATGTCTGGGACTTCAGAGAGATTGTGCAGAGGAAATTAATGCCAAATTAGTGGTTGGGACTTTTCCAACTGTGTGATTTCCAATAACTTGTGATGGACTATGAATACCTTTAGGAATGTATGCAGATGGCTGTATAGCAGATATGGACTGCTGTGTGTACCCACTACAATCAACCCTCTGATCTCAGAGGTCCACAGCTCACTGGCTGTGAAATTCATTGTGGGATCTAGGAGGAGGGTGGAAGGATGTATTGGAAGAGCGCCTGAACTTCTGTGAGCTCAGGAGCTGAGAGGAGAAAAAAATAATAACCTGGTGTTGCTTTTAAGTGTTAAAGTGTCTTTGACTTCCACTGCTTTGCTACATGACTGAACTTTTGGACTAAGCCAATGTCCAGTCAAGCTTTTGGACTCATTTTTGTGTGACTGTATGTTAGGAAAGAAGCTTCTGCCTCCATGAAACAGATAAGAGAGCTCTCAAAATGGTGTCGTTACTGCACTAGTGAAATACATTAACTCGCTTCCACATAGAAGTGTGGGTTTATTTACAAAAAAAGGTATAAGCTACACAATGCTTTGTGTCAGCTTGTCACTGTGGTCTTGCAGCTTCCCTGGGTTGTGTGAGGCAGCTGCCCTTTGTGTCTTGCTATTTCAAGCTGGCAGGCAATTCTCTCCTCCATCCTTTCGGGGAAGTTGCTGTGTATTCCAAAGCAAGGATAGGAATGGCTTTTCTTACAGTAGGAATACTTGATTTTTCTGAGACCATGTGTACCTGCATGTTCCCACTAACTTGTCAGAATCTGTTTAGTGGCCACCACTCAGTTTGATTGTTTGTGATTCCATTGTAAAGCTGCTGTTAATTTCTCCACCACTCAGTACATTAATGCAGCATCACAGGGATGAGCCAAGCAATGGGCCATTGAGACTGTAATGTGTAAGGGATCTTAGAGCCGCAGCCTCCAGTATCCTTGGACTGTGCTGGGTGCTCTGCACTGCTCCTGATCTTCCTGCCTGGTATTAGCTTCTGAGCTTCGTGGGATTTAAAAGCACTGCCCTACCACATGTAGCTTGTTGGGTTGTTCGTATTCTGCTTGGTGGAGAACGTACAACAGTGTATTTTGCATTTTCATAGCAGTGAGACCAGCTGTTTTAGTAGTTGAGGGGAGCTTTACAAATGCACAAGAGGCCTTCTGGCCTTGAGATTAGGGAGAGAGTTCATCAGGTCTACCTGGCTATGTGTGCTTTCCTGTGCTGGGCTAGTGGCAAACCAGAAAATTTGCCACTTACAATGCAAGGCTGCTGATGGAAAGCTGCTTGGAGCTGACCCCAGGCTTCTGCAAGGCAGGAGGTGTTGTCCTAGGTTGAGGGGTGAGAGGTTTCTGATGGCAAAGTGCAGGTCTGGGGTGCCCTCCTGTTGGAGATCACTGCTGCTGCTTGGGAAAGCCAATTATCATGGTGCCCTGTGCCAAGAAGGGCATCCACATGCACGCGTGTTACCCTGGAAGTGTGGTCACAGACACGTGCTTCTGCAGCACGTGCATATCCCCAGGTATTTTTAAGGCCTTTTTTAAAAAAAATACTTTTAATAAACCTGAACACCACTAGATCAAATACATAAATGAAAAAAAAAAACCCAAAACCCAACCAACCACAGCATTTCTGACTTTCAACAGAATTTGCCCCTTTCAGAGAAACAAGTGTGAAAGGGTGGAGTGGAAGTAAAGTTATATACTGTTTTCTCTATTGACACCAAAACAATTGCTTGGTGGGAGTGAGTGGTTTGCAGACTGCACTGTAACTAGTGAAGTGACAAATCTTCAAGCTGCTGTGGTATTTGACACTTTTGCCTTTGGATTTCTCATTTTAGTGGAAGTAAATACAGCCAGAAGTGATCAATGACTGTTCCAGCAGCACTTTGACTTCTTCCTAGTGCCTCTGGTAGAAAATAGTCTCTCCAGTCTTCTTGCATCTAACCAAATTCAGGTGGTTAGGTTTGGTACAGAGGAAACTTCCATTTTGCAAGTAATAGAAAAAGTTGCCCTCAGTCTCAATGGGAAATTTTCCATGAGTAATGATAGAGTTAGTGCATAAAACATAAGGGCAGGCACTGCAGATTTCTCTGCCAGAGAGCTCTGTGTGTGTGCAGGGAAACCCCATAAAAACCCCTACTGACTCCTGCAGCACATCAGTTTGGTTCACTCTCTTGGTCATTGCTCCTTTTGGGTCATTGCTTTAGTTGTAAAAGTGAAGAGTTTGAAGGTTTGGGATTTTTTAATAATTATTTTGAAATGGAAATACTTCTCGAGTATTTCTCTCTTGTGATCTAATTTGAGCAAATAAAGGTACCAACTTACTTCCTCATGAGTTTTCTCTCATTCAGGCAAATGGTAAGTTTATAATCAAATGAGGGATCATTTTAATAGTAGGTTTCAGGACAGTGATACCACCACATTGAAATTGTGATTAACGAGTTAATTATAGATACTGTATATTAGTTCCGCTTTTCTTTTTGACATCTTAAATTTGGTGAAAGAAAAATGTAGATAATAAAAAGATTGAAAATTAGAGCCTCTAGTTGAGTTCCAACATCTTGTGCATAGTTACTTAAACCTTAAAAAATGCTTTTAAGTAGATCTTCCCAGACAGTTAGTCTGATGCCAGATGAACAGTTCAGGGGTGTTTCTATAAATCAGCAAAAGAAAACTTTACTATGAGAGAAATCTCAGATTTTGTCTGTGAAGAAGAAAACTTAAACAAAACCAAACCTGCCACAAAACAAACCAAAACCAACAGAAAACCTCTGCTCTGCTTATCTTTAAACCCAGTTTCATAACATTATCTGAAACAAAACAATTGTGCTTGTCTGTGAATTATTCTCTCATTTGAAGCCCCTGTCCTCCTTGTGAAGTATTTGCTATTCACCAGTTCGGTTTCTTTCTCTGAACTGATCTGAAAGTGAGACAAAAAACAAGCTTCCATTAACTTACCTGTTTTCTAACTTTTCTGATGTTGATGTTACTGGAAAAGCAGGTGATGCACATGGTCCTGTTGCATGCTCAAGTCTGTTTTCATCTGGGAATTTGGACTGTGCCTTTTGGGCTTTCAAGCTATTGGGTGAGATTTCATACCTGAGGGCTTAATTTTACCTGAAGGCACAATAAATCTTCTAGCCTGTCAGCTGAGGTCCTGTCCTTTTTGGGTGGGTAAGAGTGCTCTATAATTCCTATTTTGCTTTTCATTTCAACTCACTGTTGGAAGAAGCTGTGTGTCGTGTACCCTCCTCCCCCCCCTTCACCCCATTTTCTAATCCCAGCAGCTACATTAACATCCTTATGCTGTATTCCCTGGATGCTGAAGAGCCTCCTGGGATTTGTAGGACACACAGCTTTCCTGGGGCTCTCACCTCTATCAAAGACCAGGGCAGGGGTGGGGGCAGAGGCCATCTGGCCACCTCTTATCCTTGCCCTGTTTGCTGTGTACAGCCGTGTTAGTATGGGGAACATGTTTTATGAGCTCAAACTAAAAAGCTTTGCATCTGTGTGCCTGGAATTTCCAGTTTTTGTGATATCCTGATGCCAAAGGTGTAGTGCTTTCCAAATCATCTTGATGGCAGGAAGCTGGAGGATACCAGCAGTGCTTGGAGATACGCCTAGCGGGCCAGGGGAAGGATCTTAAACTTACTGTTCTGGGTTTTTGGGGGGAGCATAGGGATTTAATAGCTAGAACTACACAATTGTGAATCTGTATTCCACAAAAATAGGTAGCTTTTCAGATCCCTTTGGTCTCTTGTTCTGTTCAGAACATGTTTTAAAAGTTATAGAAGCACTGTAGTCGTAGGCATAAGAAATACCTATGGACAATGTTGTAAACACTACTTTAGACTTCATAGACTATTTCTTCTCTAGCAACTTTGTGTGTGCTTTCTGTGATTTTAATCTAAAATTCCTGCTTCTATTTAATTTTAAGAAAAACAAGTTAAGTTCCTAAGTGCAAAACTATTTTCTGTATAACCAGAACTGCAAGGAAGTCTTACATTGTGCTGGCCAAAGGACGTATTCTTAATACAAAACCTTCTTATTCTGTGCTAACCCAGAACAGGGATCTTTGCACCTTTGATAAATGTCAGCATGTGTATCAGCTGCACACAAGATCCTAAATTATTGAGGCTTGATATATTGAGGCTGTCTCTGTGAATAAAAGCTGTAACCTATATAATATTCAGCCTCCATCAATGGCTTGTGGTGCATTAAGAATGCAGAAATCTGCAAACTTGAATATGGAGGAGGGAAGTGACCATAAAGTAAGCTTATAGCTCCTAATTCCTTATCTATTACTATAAAGTCATATTGTCCTGAGGTTTTAGAAGAGTATCAGTTGAATTCAGGGAGGGCAGGAGTTATCAACCGTACAGATGCTTCCTACAGAACTGACTGTGGCTTACATTGCTCTCCAAACTATTTTTGGACTCAAATTCTAGCAGGATTTCTTGCAGTTTTGCAGATTACCTGTCTGTTCAGAAAAAACACTAACAACACTTTCCTCGCTTGGGCTTCTCAAGGTTTATCTTACCTTGTGTTCATGAAACTGCTTTTCTCACCCCACTGCATGTGTTGCTGCCTAACCACCCATCAGCTGGTCATAGCTAACTTCTTGTGATCAGTGTTGTGATGCTTGTGCTTTTTCTTGCCAAGGTATGGTGATCACCTGAACAGAGAGAACTATTGTGGCAACGTATTAAGAGAAATGTGTTAAGTTCTCTTCTCCTTTTATTTTGGCTAGCAATTTAATTCATCTCCTTGCTGCTTCTTGCATGCTTTTGTGGCTTTGCATATCTAGCAGTATATCTTGCAGAAGTGTTGCTTTTCATTTCCTTCTGAGGGGGATCCAGATGTAGCAATGCTGTCGAAGGAAATCCTGCCGCTTGACTCCGGCTGCAGCTCTAAGAGGGTCATTAACTGGTCTGTGCTCTTTTCTGCTGTCCCTGCTGTTGTAACTGCTGTGTCTTCTGTTGTGTATCTGTTGTGCAGCCCACCCTGTCACAGCTTATCAGTGAGAAGCCCTGTAGGTTGCAGATACCATGGTGCACGCAGCTTGCACTGAAGTGGTGTGACGTCCGCGTTGAGTCTGGTTTGGGATCATCAAAAAGTGCTTTGAATGAGCAGGGCATTTGCTTATTGATGGGTTTCCTGCAAAAGGGCAATGAGGTATTTCAGTGAATCTGGGGTTGTGTGTGGACGCAAGGCTCTCCATAAGTAATGGTGTTTGTTGTTGTGGCTTTCTAGTTTGGTTTAGGTGAGGAACACATTTTTTTTTAAACATTCCTGGAGTGCATTGTGTATTTAGAGATTCTTGGCAGCATCCCCTGTTGCTCACAAAGAGTCCACTTTGTGTTTTGCAGCTCCTCATAGCTCCTTCTATGATACTTGGGGGATATCTATGCTCCTCACATTGTAACCTGTGATACACTTCATTACAGAGGTCACCCACGTTGTTGTTCTCCCCTGCTTTCTCAGGGCTCTGCTGCAGTTGGTGTGGCTTCCCAGGGTGTAGAGATGTGGTTTCTATCTTGCAGGAGTCCTCTGGGTGGATCTTGAGGCACACAACCCTCCCCAGCGTGGGCAGGCTGGCTCCCCGGGTTCGGCTGAGGCTGAGATGTTCCTAGAGTGCGAATGCTGTTATTTAGTGTGATCTGGATTGGGAGACTGCCCATTTGGCTACACCCCTCCTTCCCTCCCTCCCTCCCTGCCTGCCTCGGTGACGGCCCAAAATAAACATTGCGCAAATTGTGTGTCCCTCAAACAAGCAATCAGTGAAAATTGCTGTGCTTCCACTAAGATTAAGACTAATCAAAGTGGGCAGTGATTGCAGGGGTTGGTCTTTGCTTGGAGTTTGTTCTAATGAAGTCTTTGCTGCCCCATGAAGGCACGGAAAGAATATGAAATGACACAACCTACAAAAACTTCACCACTAATTGCTTTTTATGTTCTTCTGCTACACCATGATCTCTCTTGGTCTCATTTATTTTGGTGGAAAGCCCTTCTGGTAAAGAGGAAAATTTTGTGTAGGCTGAGTAAGTAGGAGACATGAGGTTTTTGCTGTGAGGTAAAGCAAGTCCTCTATGGTAAATGTACTTGAAAATGGTCATTAATGAGTAAATCTTTTGATAACTCCACCCTCACCCACCACCCTGTGCCCCTGAAATAAAAAAACCCCAAACAACTAACCAAACCCAAAATCAGTGGATTCCTGTGTGGCTCTAGTTTAAGGAGGGAAAGAAGTTTGGATTGAAAACGTATACACTTGAATTTTATAAAGTCTAGTTTACTGTGTGAATAATTCCTTATAAATATAGCTAGTGATTTAAGAGATGACTCATTAATGGTTTAAAAGCAGTATAGTAAAAACGAAATGTGGTTGTGTATGAGGGCTATTTTTGTGGCTTTTTTTTTCTGAAAGTTATTTTGAGAGTTACTTTCAGTGGAATCTTTTTAACCGTTCCCTCTGGTGTAACTGTGACTGCCTGCCTTGCTGGTTTTCTCTTTGCCTTTAATGCAGCAGCAGCAAACTGGGAAATGCTGATGTCAGGAAAGTTGAAGTATGGGCAAATGTACAACTTGAAGGAAGGGCTGGTCTTCAAATTATGTTAGCTTTTGTTATTTGTTGCAGGACTAGATCATATCCTGTTACTCTATCAAAGTCATAATTAAAAGCCAGTATAATTCTAACTCCTCGCATGTCATCTCAGTGAAGTTGTTGGCTTGATGCATACAATCTTCCTTCCCTTTGTTTCAGTGATCCTTGGCTCACCAATTCCAGTATATACTGGGAAATTCTTCTCATTGAACATTAATAGTAATCTAAACAAGAAGAAAAGGTTCAGCTGGCATTAAGTTTGAGAAGTTAAATCTCTGCATCTTCTCTTATGTTCGTTGTAATACCAGTTCTTCAGTGTGAGGCTTCTTTTCATGACTAGGTACATAAATCATTCTGTTTTATTTGGCACCTTACTGAGCGCATTGGCCTGAGAAGAGTATGTATGTCTCTTATAAAATTTGCATCAGTGTAGGAACTGACAAAAAACCCTAAGGTATTTAAACTTCAGAGAAGTGTCACTACCTGTCTGTTCTTCTGTAAAGGCTTGTCTATCCATGGGCTTGCAGGGAAAACAAGAGTCTGGGCGCTGCGTTCAAGCAATGTGTCTTTTAAGAACATTGTTGTCTTTACATCTTCCAATTAGCAGAACTTAATTCTAAAGATAGGCATTTAGGCTGGGCTTAAAGTAACAGGAACTCCAAATTCAGTGACTCGTGGGAGGTTCAAAACCAGTCTGCTGTTCTCAGCCCTGCCTCTTCATGTGTGTATAATCAGGTCTTGAAATCCGGAGTGCTTTTCCATTATCTGAAAACCGTAAATGGTTTTGGGTGAAATTTGTCAGACCCTCTGCTCATCAGAAAAAAAAAAACCAACCCCATTTTCAGAACACTTCCAAGGAAGATTTGGAGAATTAACTGAAGTTATGAATTGAAACACTTGTATAATACTGTAATATTTTACTGCTGTTAGATCTGAAAGGCAGAGCTGTGATTTATAAGGAACGTATTGACTTGGCTTCCTGGTCTGTTTGATGCAATTTTCACAGATGCCACTGAAAAGTTGGTGCGTTTTGTATTAGGACAGGTGGTCCTTTTAAATCTATATTTTTGTTCTTTTTCTAGGAAAACTAATTAAAAATTAACAATTTGTGTGTTGAATTACTGAATAGTTTGAGGCAAAGTTGAAAAATAACAACCGTCAGCGTAACCCCCGTTCTTTCCACTTTATACAACTCTGTACCTGTTTCCCCTTTTTGTTTTTGTACTTTCTGTGCTGCTGCTGCTTCTCTTCTCTGAATCTAACCTGTTCACTCTGGTCCCCTGCCCAGAAGGCTGAATGGTTTGTCTCCCTTGTGCAAATCCCCCATCTCAAGGGAGTGCCAGAGGGGCAGAGCTCTGGAGGGCCAGCAGCACTGGCAGACTTTGCTGCTGGCATGGGGCATCTGTGAGGTTGGAACTTAAGGTTAAAGGTGGCCTGGGGTGAGATGATTTGGGTTTTGCATGACTGGGAGGGGGGTGGTGGTGGTGAGAAGGGCAAAGGTAACAACATGCAACACTTGACATCAAGGTTTTTAGGTCGATGTGCAGCAATGCAATTAGTAGCAGCCTGGACCTGGAGGGGAGGCTACCCGTGCCTGTCATCCCTGGGTTGCAGGCTTTATGGGTGTGTGTTTCAGCAGCAGTACATCCAAAAGCTGAAGAGTTGGGCTCTCCAAACTGAGCCATGTTGAACTAGCCCTTCAGTTCCAGAAGGACAGGGAGCTGCTGGAGAGGATACAGCAAAGGTCTACAAAGATGATTAGGTGACTAGAATGTCTCTCTTTATGAGGAAAGGCAGAAGGACTTAGGTCTTTTTAGTCTGGAGAAGAGAGGACTGGGAGAGAGCTGATCAAGGCTTATAACTACTTAGTGGGTGGGTGTCAAGAGGATGGGACCAGTCTTTTTTCAGTGGTGCCCAGTGACAGGACAAGAGGTAACAGGCACAAACATGAACATGGTAAGTTCCATCTAAGCATGAGGATGAACCTCTTTGAGGGTGCTAGACGACTGGAACAGGCTGCCTAGAGAAGTGGCAGGGTCTCTGTCTCTGGAGATGCTCTAAATCTGCCTGGACACGTTCCTGTGCAACCTGCTCTGGCAGGGGGTTGCACTAGATGATCTCCCGAGGTCCCTTCCAACCCCACATCATTCTGTGGTTGTGTGACTAGTTTGTTAAAATGTAACCTACTATTTGTACAGATGACCTGAGTAATGGCACAGGAGTCTGACCGCAGTTAGGTCTCTCTGAAGAGACACTCTAATATGGGGATTAGGTCTACATCTCGCTCTGTCTAAACAAGCACAGAAATATCTTGTACTCTGGTACTGTCTTTTGTTTTGTTCTCTTTTCCTTTATTCTTTTAGGAGCATGTTCTGTGTAAAGCCTTCTCTAGAAGAGGGTGTTGAAACTAAGATGTTGTTAAGCAAACATCTGTTCCTATGGAAAATTAATGGGATTTGTTGCTCAGCAGTTTATTTACTAACGCAGCCCAAAAGGAGATGCAAATATCTCCCCACTCCTTCCCCTGCCTGCACACTCCCCAGTTGTGCTTGTTTGCCTCCTTTGTTGGCAACAGTAATTTTACACACTGCTTGCTGTGCTGTCCCTATATACTGTCCTAAGAAGAATACAGTGTGCAGGTAGGTCACCACAGACAAGGCCATATGAAGCTGTTAAAGCAACACTGTGGTTCTGGTGACCCTCTAGAACCATGTCTGTCCACTCTTGCCTTCTAAGTTTGCTAGTTGAGACAGTGCTTTCTTTTCTGGTTGGCATATGTATAGCAATGTATGTAGTTGTTACAGGTACCTACAGTTGGAGTATCTATATATGGGCTGGTCAGTACCTAACAATTAAATGAGTTATTACCTACTAGAATTTAAAAATTAAAAGTAAAAAATACCCTTAAAGTCCTGTGTAAAGTGTAAATGCAGCAAACTTGCCTGGGAGAGAAATTAGAGATGGTTGTGGGTGTACATATACATATATATATATACATATATATATATTACTGTTGTATGTATGTATTGGTAACACCTTTGCTTGATAACTATTCCTGTTAATGAACGAGAGCTACCAGGTAATGCATGACTTTACAGTGCTGTGTGCTGTGGTCTAGTTTTGGAAGTATTGAATAATATTAAAAATAGTGGCCAAGATAAGACTTCTTGCTTCCTTTAAGTCACTCTGCATAGACTTCTAACCACAGATGAAAGATTTTTCTGGGTTTTTTTGAACCGCTGATGCTGTGAGTACTGGAAAGTTTGAAAAATAGTAATATGTTGAACCTAAACCAGAAAACAAGTGGGGAATGCAAGGCTTTTTACAGTAGTTCTTTTTTTGTTCTGTTTTTGTTATTTTAGTGGAGTCTTTTATCCTTCTTGCTTATCTGAAATATTTACTTTTCGCTTGAAAGAAACTAAATCAGTCCATTTGCCTTCGGTTTGTACTGCCCCAGCCCTCTTACACCGCTTCAGGGTTTTCTGAGTGCTCTGCAGCCTTTTCCTTCCCATACCATCGGAACAGAGTTGAGCTCCGGGGCTTGGTGAGGGGCACTGACGCTGCCCCGGTGAGTCACCCGGTAAAACCGAAACGGTCCCGTGTGATCGTTCACACACGGGATTCAGGCTCATCTGTCTGTAAATAAGCGTGTGCCTGTGCACCTTGTCTTTCCTGTGAACTGCTGAAGCAGTAACAGCGCTTTCTAGGCATGTGCCCTTGACACACAATGCTAAAAATAGGGCAGTTTGACATCACTACGAACTCACAGGCTTTCTAGTTGTCTAAAAAGACGCTCCCTTATTTAAGCAATTATTTGAATGGCCACCTTTTTTTTTTTTTTCTTTTTCTCTTTTTTCTTTTTTTTTCCTAAAGGTGAGCAGATACTCTAAAGTACTCAGGTATTTAGTTTTTTTTTATGTTTGGTTCTAATACATAAAACTCCTGACTTTATTTCTTCAATGTACTGATGAAGTTAGGTGGCACATCTGTTCATAATGTCACTGGGAGAGGGCAGAGGTGACTTTCAGTCTTTTTAAAGCATCTGTGTTCATTCTTTATGGTGGTGCTGCTTTTCTGATAGTTTTTAAGCACTGTTATTCCACTCATGAAGCCATGCTGTTGCTTTCACTCCTGTTACTGTCCCCATAACTGCAACTACTCCAGATGCAGTTGAGACCTCAGAGTTATCAGTTATATTAGCCAGAACTTGTCTATTTTTATGACTATACTGTTGTCCCATCTTTCTTCCAAAAGAGCTGAACTAGTTAAACCCATGAAAGCAGTTCACACTGGGGTTTTTTGGTGTGTTTTGGTTTTTTTTCTTTAACTGGTGTGACATGGCGTGCATCACGCAGAGGTTGTCATACCTCCTTCAGATGTGCTCCTAAAAACTTGTGCTTCAGACCCACATGGTTTGTTGTGTTCCCAAATGGCATTTCCGCTGATGGCGCAGGGAGTGATCCCTCAGAACACAGCCCAGGACTTGAGTGATTGTCCCTTGTGTGATTTGTCATTTGTACTTGTACTTAAGCACGATCCCTTAAATACAATCCCTTGTGTGAATCCCGTGCTGTGCTTGGTGGATGTTTGGAACTGGGTGTATGAGGCCTTCAGGGGAAGGGAAGGGGAGGAGAGATTTATTTTAACTAACTAAGCTTTATGTAGCTTCCTTCCTTCCGTGCTTCCTCTGCCCCCTGCTTTACCTTTACAGTAAAAGCACACAAGAGTCTACGTGGCTTTTGGAAGAAGAAAAAAAAAAAGTATTGCTGCTGCCCAGAAGGAATGGGTCATTTTTCCCCCCTAGATTGTCCCCAGAGTGGCTATGGAGTGGTGGTGGTGTCTGGATGGCATGTGTCTGGACAGGGGGGAGACCTGGGGCTGCCTTGGGGGCTTGGTAGAAATCTCAGCTGCTGTGGCCTCCATGCAAGGAGCTGAAGATTCTGCCTTCACCCCCAGCCTGCTGGAGGGGAAATGTGGGGGTCTGGTGGCTGTGACACCTTGAAGGCAGCGGAAATGTGGTGTGTGTGGTGGGGCCAGGCTGAGCAGCAGCAGCAGCCGTGGGCCAGGACCAGGCTGTGGAAGCGCAGGGAGATGAGAGTGACTAAGGAAAAGTTTTGTTTTGCTATGTCAGTGCCATGTGTGCTGCTGTTGCCGATGAGGAAGCAGTGGTGAGGATCTGGTGGTTGCCTCATTGCCCCACTGTTCAATGTCCTGTTCCCTCGGAGCAGTTGTAGCCTGTTTACTGCTCAGCAGATCCACTGCTGAGGTGGAGAAACTCCCTGTACCGTCTCTCTCTGCTCCCTCAACCACATCCACTGACTCAAGATTTCCCTCAAGCTTCTCTTCTGTAGTTGCAATGACCGCAGGTCGTTCAGTTGTTTCTTGGAGGTCGTGTTTTGTAGGCTTTGGATAAGGTTCTTGCTACTGCGCTGCTGCTGCCTTCAAAGCAGCTTGAGTATTTCTCCAAGCCGTAGCACACGGTGTGCAACCAGAGCTACAGGGAAAGACCACGATAGGATTAGCCGCTCTCAAGGGAAGAGCCATTGCGGGTTTGGTGCTGGGAAGCAACATTTGTGGAGAGTCTTGTCTCTGCAAATATAATCTGGCTTATTCCAAACCGATTGCCCTCGCAAACAAAACAGCTGTCAGTGCTTGCGCTGTATCCTGCCTTATACCAACTGTTCGAGTTGCACAGGATTCCTTGACACCTATATCCATCAAACTGTTGAGTGAATTTCACTTTAAAACAATCCAAGATCCTTGAGAAAATGAATGTTTATTCTCTGCACTTCATCATTCTCTATTACTTTAGAAGCAGAACTGAGGAGTTTGCAAGCTGCGCCTAGTTTCCTTCCCAGCTTGAGTCAATATAAAGTACAAGTTACACAGCATTAAAAGGCAGAAGACAGAGACCAGGCTGTAATGAGCCCAAATTAAGCTGTGCATTTCTAAATCATGAATAACTCTTAAATTCTGTTGTTGGAGAGAAACGAGTGTCCCTGTTTTGGCATTTTTGAAACAGACACAGAAAACAGCGTATGGCTGGGACAAAGAAAAGGGGAAGAACATGACTCCTGGTGCATGAAAAAATATATATATTTTGGTGCACTGTTTCACAGTTCATAAGCAACAATCTAAAAGAAGAAGAAACACAGCTTTTTAAAAAAAATAAAAATAAAAATCTGTGGGTAAAAGGGTTTCCTCTGGGAGCCAACAGGATGGCACCCTTGCTGGGCTGACTGCACGACTGCTTGGGGAGAGCTGGGACCAGCTGCCCCCTCCAAGGTTGCAGTCTGCCATGGGTCTTGGGCTCGGCTGGAGCTGTGGTGCAGGAGAGCATGGGGTGCTGCTGGAGCTGCAGGCGCACATCTGCCTCTCACCTCTGGCTTTTCCTCCCTCCTCTCCATCCTTGCCGTTTGCATGCCTGCTGGCCGCTTCGCTCTGAGGTGTGTGGGTAAAAGGAAGCCCTGCCTGCCCTCCAACAACCCTGTGTGGGAAAGCTTGGGGTCTGTTTTCTCGCCCCTGTGCTGCAAGCGCAGCCTCCTCGGCGTGGACGGTCGTCGTGGGGCATGAGCTCATTTTCAAGACGCTTCACACACAGCTGCGTGGGGCTCGACTGCTGGTGCTTGCCGCCAGCTTTGCGGTCTTCCTAGCTTTTCTGGGGAAGTTATTGTTGTAAACAGGCATGTGCTTCACATATATGGGTTTGCACTGGTGTTTTTAATGAGGGAAGAACATTACACGCTGCACCAGTAATGTGCATTGCCGTCGTTATACAGATGGCTGTATCCTCACGTGGTCTGCTTCATACCAGATTTACAACTGCGTGGTCATTATTAGACTGGGAGCTGTGTGCGAGTGGTGGCGTTGTAGTTGCCTGTGTATTTAAAGGTTACACAGCTACAATTCTTCTTGGTAGTGCCTAGTAGAGGCACTAGCTTGCTTTATCTAGCAGCTACCACGTGCAGGAGGTGGGAGGAGAAAAAAACCAATCCAAATATACTTGTTGAGGGGGCTTTGGCTTTTCTAAAGCCAAATAAGTAAGATTGGACCCGCTTTTGAGGATCTGGAATATGTGCTGTTTCTGCTGAGAAGGGCAGGGTTGCTGAGCTCTTCTGCTGACTTCTTTTGGATTAAGGAATTTAACTTTTGACATCCAAGTTGGAAAGCTATGCATTCTTTTTTTTTCATCTGATAGTTTGGTGGTTTGTAACCACTGTTACAGCCCAAGTTATATTTGCATGGGGTAATTCAGAAGTATACACAATAGAGCATTTATTCAGTTTTTATTATTATTGGCCAGTGTGGAGAGGTGATTGTGTTTTAGATGAAAAAAAACCCCATAATATTTCATCGTCTCCATGCATAATTTACTAGTTGGAATTTTGTAATTATGGTTCTAGTTGAGCTTGCAGTTGGTAACTCCAGAACTTAAACCATTTGTCTTCTCTCTAATGGTTAGGAAATGAGCGTTTAATTGAATGGTTTGTAGTGACCTATGTCTGCTCTCTTCTCCTGGTGTAAGGCATGAAGGACAAACACACAAACAGTTTTCTGCCTGGTACGCTCATAGCACTTGAGGGAGATGGGCTGGTGACGTGGGCTTGTATACTGCCATTTAAACTTTTTCTACCTTTTAAAGCAGGAATTTCAAGCTTTCCCAAACTTTTTAAAGCAAATTTAATAATAATTTTCTTCTTCAAGGCTGATTGCAGGTAAGCATAAGGGATTCTGTAGTCCCCGCCAGTGTATCTCGGTGCACTTCTGCTACAAACTTAGGTTGTCTTGTGCTGCACTCATGGCGTTTCCAGAAGTGGTGAGGTGTCTTCCTGTTGTCGCTTGCTGTTCTGCAGTGTCCTGAGTACTAAGCTTTTTATGGTCAATTCCTATTGCTATATTTATGGACTTTAAAAGAAAACACAACACAACAAAGCCAAAAAAGACAATGGCAAAAAAAAAAATATAATTAAATGCACAAACTCCAAGTGAAACCTCTACTATCTTTTACTATTTACAGCTCCAACAGGCTCTATCTGACCTTAGCATTTGCCAGATCTGGAGCTTTGTTTTCCCTCCTTCAAACCACTGCATACCTACTTGATGCTTTTTCTATTTTCTTGGTGCTTTTCATCTCCATTTAAGAGCGCAACAGAAAGCAGATTTGAAAAACTAAAGGGAGGAAAATATCTAACTTCTTGTAACATTGATTTTTTTCTCTTACATATTTTGTATTTTAACTGCAAGTGTGTTTACACAGCTGTCTGCCTTCATGTACATGCCTGCTCCTCTCCTATGTGAACTGTGAAATAGATGGATGATAATGTTTTGTGCGTATGCACTCAGGTACAGATTTATATTAACAAATCATGTTTTGCTCTATGTCCCAGCTTCTGACTTTAATGCTATGTAACTTGCACTTTATAGTTGGCTCAAACTGGGAATGAAACTGAGGAGCCTGCAAACACCTTAGTACTGTTTCTAAAGCAATAAAGAATGATGAAGTGCAGAGTCTAAACATTCACTTTCTGAAGTATCTTGGGTGACTTTAAAGTGAAATTTATTCAAGGCTATGATGGATATAGGCTTACTCTAAACCAGTTACTGATATCAAATTATATTTGTAAAGACAAGAGTTTTAGCAGATGATATTTTCCTAGTGCTGAGTGGAGCAGTTGTAGGTATTTCCCTTTGCTTTGCACTGCCACCTCCTGTGAGATGAGTGTCCTCCTCTCAGCTAGTCCTGTCATGTTAGTCTCTTTAACCAAGTGTTTCTCTGGAGCTCTGGGTTTGTTCTTTGTGTGCCGTTGTAAAGAAGTATGTGGACCACTTTGAGGGCATTTCCAGCAGGGGAATTAAAACCCAAGTAAAACATGGCCTCCAAAGAAGACCATAGGTCATTAAATCTTTCCACTGTCTTTTGTGGAGGTGAAAGTCTTCAAAAAAATGTTTTAATATCTTTTGTAGACAAGTGAAATGGTAGAAGTCTTAAGTGTAAGATCTGCAGTGATTTAGGGAAGGGTATCTCTAATGATGAGTGTTGAAATCATCCGTACTTAAATAATGTCTGGTGGTACAGGCTCAGACATTGGTTTAAAATTACTGTGGTGCAGCTGGTTGTACCTTGTGCCGGGTAAAATGACTTGTTCAGATCTTGAATAGCTTTGGTGCTGGTGATTCATGGTGATGGTGATTTATACAGCTGTCTGATTTCAGAATCTGGGGGACGCACACCCCAAAAGTCAAAACCAACCTCAGTCCAGGATCTAATTTGTCAGACCAATCTTGGTTCTGAAACCAGGTAGCTGTGACTCCCATGAGAAAAGTTCTAGACCTGGTATTCCAGCTGCGGTCTTACCATGGCGTGAACACTGGCTGTTAGTTTGACTGGACTTCAGCAGATACAGAAGGTCATTAAAAGTACTTGAGCTTTGAGTCAATGCTCTTTGTGTGGAACTTTCAGTATGTTCTTATTGACATTGTCCTCTTTGAAGTACATAGTGCAGGTGCCCCAATATTAGGATAAAGGCACACATGTACAGGGTGTGTACATGTACAAAGTACAGGGTTCAGGTCTCAGTACAGGGTTTCTGTGTCTCATGGTAAGATGCACATGAAGCCTGCCAGTGTGTGGGGCTACTCTACATCTCTTTCTAAATCAGTTATGACGTGGGAGAAACACCAAAAATAAAGCTTTTCCTGGTAGACTTGCTCTTAATTGCTGATAGGAGTTTTAGTCATGTTTTTTCCACTTTGCCTGAGGAGTATTTAATTTGGAGTATCTTTAGGAGGCCAGCTTGAGCTGTATTTGTCAAATAGTTTAAGCCTATGACAAGATGCTGAATTTGGTAAACAACCTTCCATATGTCCTACCAGACTTTGAGGTGTCGCTTTTTAAATGAACCAATCATGAGTGAAGTGGAGATAATTCATCTTGCGGTAGTGCACAGCAGAGTTCTGAGATGTGTGTGCTGTGTGTGCGTCCCACAACCTGTATTTTTATGCCTGAAGCAGCTCCTCGTTATCAGCTTGGTCGTCCGTGCTCTGAGCCCAGTGATCCTGTCAGTGGGCGGGATATGAAAGAATATGTATAATATGCTGTGTGTATATATGCAGAAATATGTGCAAAAGAAAGGTATCTTAATGTTAAAAAGGAGTAGTAGTCAGCTGCATGTGTTCAAGCACAGGTAGTGGAAATCCACATCAGCAGCAGCAGTGGTGAGGACCTCTGCAGGAACCTGGAGAGAAAGGGGAGCCTGGACTGCCTTTGTGGACAGATCTTTTAAAGCCATCCCGAGGATGGATCTGCTAAGACTTATGTCTGTCGGTTGCAGAAACCAGCTTGAATGTTTTTCCAAGAGATTTCTAGGAGAATGTACTAACATGGCTAACATGACAACTACATTTGTACATGTGAAATATTTATGTTTTCTTTCTTGTGCAGTGTAACTGGAGGTGAGCAAACCACATCTTCATATTCTTCTTGTTAAAGCCTGCTTTTAGCGTTTTCTTTGTGATGAAAACCCACTGAAGGCATTGGTACCTGTACCTTAATGAGAAGCAGATGAGAGGAAGTGGGGAGTGCTTACTTGTTGGCCTTTTTTTTTTTTTTTTTTTTAAATTAAGGACTGATTATTTATGTGACTAGTCACAGATGTAGCCATAGTGGAGATAAATCAGGCTTCCTTTTCCCAGAATTTGGACAGAGATCTCTTGAGTTATTGTTTCCTGGTTTCTTGTCTGAAGGTATAAAAATACCACAAGCACTGAAGCTTTTAATGGTAATTTTAATGTAGCGAGGAACATAATCACATACAGGCATCATTGTTCAGAGACTTGAGTTCTGTATCAGTAGCACATAAGCGTTTCTTCATGTCTTTTCTAGCTAGATAGTGGAAATCAAAAGCTGGTTTATTGAGCTAACTTCACTTTTTTACTGGGGGGGGAGGAGAGGAAAGGGGGTGAGTAATTTCTGATCTTTTCAGCCCTCAAAAGCCCGTTGTTAACTTTGAGTTGCTTGTTATTTCCTGGTTATCTCATATAAGATCACAGCTCCCTCTAAGTTCTAGCTCCTGTTCTTTTAACTGTACTGAGAAAAAAGCTTGTCTCTAAGTTTTAGGCAAGACTCACAGAAGAAAAATAAACAGAAACCATTGAAAAGTTAGTATTGAGGTGAGTTCAAAGAAATGCTTGCCAGAGTGGAGCAGTTGGTCCATCAGTAACCAGAAGGCTGGTCTCTTTCCTGTCTAGAAATAAGTTTCCATCACTTTTTGAGTGTGTCCATCCCTGTGTTCATTCCTCTGAAAGGGGCAAGAAAAAAAAAACGTGGCAACAAACTGAAAGTGAAATCTGTGAAAGTGAAATCTGAGCACAGAAACGAAGATAAAATGAACCCTTTTAATAAATTTAACCTCAGAAGACTTCAGTTGACTGAAATTGAATATCAAAGACTGTGTATCCAAATCACTGACAGAAAAAGGAGGGACCAAAGCTAATTTTTAAAAGTTCATTCTATCTGTGATAAGTCTGTAGGCACTTAGGAGCTTCTCTGTGACGGCCACTGCTGATCCAGGTTAAGGGACACCCTGCATCCTACTCGTGGGAGACAATACAAGTACCGAAGCCAATATGCCTCCTTGTCACCATCTATTTGTATTTTCAGAGCATTAACCCTGGGGCAATTGCTTTATGGTGTTGGAAAGCAGGAGAGGCTTTATTAAACATAAAGAGGACACACCCTGTGCATGTTGTAGTGTGCAGAGGCAAAGTGTGTCTGCCTTAATCGTGCTTTTGTTCCTGAATTCCCTACAACCCAGGCTGGAGGGTGACAAAAGGAATGTCTGGGCTGGGGTTTTTTTGGGTTTGTGTGTTTTAATTTTCCCCTTCTAGGCAAAAACTAATATAGTCATCAAAATATATTTAACTGCGCCTCTTTCTTGTGCAAGCTCACGGCTGTGGATAAGGTTACGTGCAGAAGTCTCCCCGCGTGCTGGTTGGGAGTACCGGCAGAGAACTTGGAGCCTGCAGTGAAGATGAGCACGTTGGAGTGTCTGTTTACAAATCAAATATCAGCCTGGCATGGCCTGCCCTGGCAGCGGAGCTGTGCGCACGCTAAAATTAAAGAGGAGGCTGGAAAGGGAGACATTCCTCGTGTTCTGGGCTGGTCTCATTGGTTCGACAGCGTGTGCCACCACTGCGCTGCTGGCATGGCAGCCAGCATGACTACAGTGGCACATTGTGCGCGGGTGGGTAAGAGCTCAACAATAAGGGACTGGAAAAAGACCACTTTCCATAGAGAGGTTTTTTAGAAGGCTGAATATTAACCAAAATAATTTTACAAAGCTATATAATCTGGAAAGCAACTGGGGTGACTGCCCTTGATCTGCTGCCAGGGCCTCATAGGGGTATTGCTTTCCACAGGCTGCTGCAGCACACTCAGACATGTTACCCCATCCCATAATATTTTTTTTTCCCCTCTGCCATAGCTGAGCTTACTATTTATGCTAGCTTGAAAGTTAAACGTGCTCCTGGGTAAGCAGAGGGAACAGGTTTTTTTTACTGTTGCTATGTGGAAGAATGGCCAAACGCTGATGTATTTTTGGGGTGGTACAGAGTGTTTAGGCTGTATATTCTAGCAAAGGGTTTTCAGGTTTCCAAACCAGCCTCCGGGGCTGGCAGCAGCTCTTCTAGTGTTGTCATCCCTGTTGCCAGGGACGTTGTGATGTCCTGGAGGGGCCAATATGGCAGCTTCTTAGTTTGAACCTCTCAAATCTATTTAAAGTCAAAGACCTTGAAAAATATTGGTGAAAGGTCCCCAGAGCAGTGGGACTTTTCCCTCTTCTAAAGTAAAAAAAAGGCATCTGGAAACGGTTGTCCCCTGGCTTTTCCCTCCACCTTGCAGTTAGGAGCAGTAAGTCTGCAGCAAGGTGCTGTTTGTAGTGCTTCCAGGAGCTGTGCTGGTGCAAAAGCCTGTTCTTCACATTTAGCGTCCGTATTTTATTTAGAGCTGCTGACACATTCTCATTGCTTATTGGAAAGTTTGCTGCTAGCTTCATGTAGGTGGTTTGGGTTTTCATGTTTGTTTTCTTGGCATTTTAAATGTTTCTTGTCTCCTCTGGGATGCCATGCTGGATGTGTCTTGGGTTCATTATGCATAATTTAAGAACTTGTCTTTGTAGTAGAACATGTGCAATGGGCCCATCTTTATTCAGTTGACTCTTGTCTGAAGAGCATCTTGGAGTATCTCTGTGCTAAGCACAGCTCTGCCATGCTTTGTTTAGAGGGTCTCTAATTTTTTTTTTTCCTCCTTTTAAGTATCTGGGTGATGAAAATAATTTCATCAGTGTTCTATGTCTCATGCTTTCTGGCTTCAAGCCTTCTTGTATGTGGCTGCTTCTGTATAATAAGCTGTTTCCATCTCCCTGAAACCTAGCACTGTGTGCAATGGTGTGTGGTTATTAAAAACATGTGTATTAGTTGATTTCTGAGGCTTCTGCTAGTGCTTGTCTTAATCTTTCTTGTTTATGTGCATCCTATGTTCCCTTACACCCAGAAATTGCTCTTGTGTAGTTACTGACCTGGGATCCTGATCTTCCTAGTTGTTCCCTTCTCTGACCTGGCTGTGATGCAACCTGTCCCTAAACTCTGTTGTCCAGATTTTTTAGACAGCTTTCGTTTACAGTGCACCTCACATTTTAGAAGCACTTCCAGTCCTTATTAGTTCTACAGTGGCTGGTCAATCCTCCCATGCTCTTTCTTACGCAGGGTAGATCCAGTTCCCTGTGAAATATCTCCTGCCTCATTCTTCATCCCCATCTCCGGAAGCCCTGGCACCGGATGGGACACTGGTTCTTGATTTGCAGCTGCCCAGCCAGGCCTTATGTCCTTCAGTGCTTGGGCTGCCTGTTCTTCATTCCTATGGCCAGGCAGCAAGGATGGCTGTTGGAACAGGCCAGGCTGGTTGAGAACAACCTTGAGTTTCAACCAAAAGATCAGGTTGTTTCCATTCCTGCCACCCCTCCTTCTCCATGTGCCTGTTGCTCCCATAACCTATGCCTTGTAAGCTCCTTGAGGCAGGAGTCACCCTGGTTTGTTGTGGCTTTTGTCACTCGTGCCTGTTGCTTAATGCAAGATGTGTTTGCCCCTAATGGTTTGAATCTTTCTACTGCTTGAGCAGTCGTCTTCTACCCCTGTATCTTCTTGCTATGCTCAGCTCTGAATTGCATGTTTCATTCTCATCCAGATGCCACGAGTAGGGATTTAAGAGCAGTGGCTCCCTAAATATTCAGCAGGCGAATAACCAAGACTCCTTAGTTCCTCTTACACCGCCTCCTCTTTCTTCTCATGTCAATAGCAAAGCACTGAAGTACTCTTTCCCTCTGTGCCTAAAAATCTAGTTCCCCTTCTGTTGGGCTGAATATTTTGCTATGAATCAGTGAAAAATCAGAATGAAGTGTACATTCATATAGGCTGGGGATTTACACTCCCACTTCCCTTATTTTAAACAGTTCTGGCTTTTTAAATGTCAAAAAATTCAAATTTTAAGGAGGATAAGTTGTTTTGACAGGAGGAGGTAATTCATTGTATAGTAAATGTGAAACTGGTAAATGGCATACAACTTCTCGATGCTGTATTCTTCTGTATTGTTCATCTTTGCTCTTAATTCATTACTACTACAGGTGATTTTGGTTCATGTTCAGGAAAATACTGCTGTAGAGAGTTAAAGTACTTCTGGTTGAGGATTGCTTGTGGAGTTGTTGCTGGAGCACTAGGGAAATGGGACTGGAGCCGCTTATATGAATAGTTCCAGTGCCTGTTTCAGAGGATAAGAAAAAAGTTGCATTGAAATGGAGAGTCCAGTTTTGTGGAAAATAACAGGTTTTGGTTTGTGTGGTGTGGTTTGTTTTTTGGATTTTTTTTTTAACAGTATATGGGTCTAGCACGTGGTGTTACCAAATTGCTCAGATGCTTGCACAAGGGTGACTTTTGCAAAATAGATTTCTATTGGCTTTTTTAGCTGCTAAAGCCTGATGTCCTGGGAAGAGCTGATTATTTAGTTGAATTGAAAACTTGGCTATAAAATGTAAGGCAAAGGCTTAGGTCTAAACTTTCCTGTTGGGGCCACTGGAGCCAGTAAGAATAGAGAAGACCTCTGTTGTGTTAGACTTCATTTCTTGTGCCTTTCATAAGTAGGCCTGAGGAATAGAAGGTGATGTAACTACATTCCAGGCAAGCAACTCTTTGAATACAAGAACACCAACTCAAAAACATGTTACCCATGTTAGTTGCTAGTCCATTTTGCCTCTATGAATTCTAGTGCTTGTGAGTAATAAGGGTATTTCAGTTTTTTGTGTCTGTATAACCATAGAACATTAATTATTGCAAAGTGGAACAGTATAAACTTGCCTCTTTCCTCATTTCATCTTTTTTCCCTTTGTGAGAAGGGAAAACATACTCTAATGATGAGGCTGTACAGTAAGCTTCAGAGTTGAAGTTTGCTAGTGACTGAATACATCCTGTGAGCAGAAAACTCTTCCAACTCTTTGTAGAGGGCTCTGAATGCAAGCGGATGGAAGCAGAGATCGCTCTTGAGCCACGTTAGATGCAGCTAACTCATTTAACTATGGGTGTTCTCCTTGAATTGTTCCAGTCATCTTACTTGTCATTCGATTGCTTCTTCAAAATTGACACTTAGAAGTAATTTATAGCCTGCAAGCTGTCAGCTAGCACTCAGCATTCACACTCTGAATTGTTTTGTTTGGGTATATATAGGTCAAATTGTATTAGCATAGTGCATCTCTTGCAGTCCTAACTTCTAGTTTGGATAATCACGTTCAAAAGTTTGTGGTTTTTTGTAAGCATCCTCTTAAACCTTACCTTTCAGATTAGCACAGGAGTTGGCCGTGATGCTGGGATACTTTAAGCTGGATTTAGAAATCTCATGGATCTTGGTAAATAGGCACTTAACAGAATTTCATGATAACATCTCTTTAAACTCTATGGGTTGTTTAATAACTTGTGTTTGTGTGTTTTAAATATGTATACTTTTTTTATTACTATGAATGATTAGGTAGCTGCTAGATAATGTGATTTACCACAAAAATTTTCTACACTCGAACCCCCTGTGATTGCCCTTTGCTGCAAAGTTCACGTTTCTGCAGCTTGAAGGCTTTGACAACACTTAATTGTTGTTGCTTGCAAAGCTCTCATCTCTGTGTTAGCACTGTGGAGACCTTTACACTAGATCTCATTTTAGTCTGATTCTGCAGCTCAAAATAATTTAAATACTTGAAGGTGGTTTTCTTGCTCTACTGTAATCTTTCCTCCTTGCTGCAAAGTGTGAATAAGTTGTATTTTTGTCTGACCACGAGCTTGAATTCTTGAGTCCCACTCCAATCTCTATTTCTTTCACTGTCTGGTCCCTACAGTAAGAAGTCAGTAAGTTTGATGCCTTTCCTCCCTTTTCCCTGAAAATAGCTGTACAAAGCAGGAGAGAGACCTTAAGAAAAACCTGTATTCCTCAGCTGTTAGGATGGTTGCAGCAACTTCAGGTGTAGCTGTTACAACTACTCAAGTGATCCAGCTGCCCTATGTATTATGAGGCTCCTACTGAAGGTCTGCATTCAGGTGCAGGGACATGAGGTAGGTGACATGCATTGAGAGCTCAAGGGAAAGCTTTGTATGAGAATATCCAGCAACCCAGCTTGCGTCTGCAAGCCTCTGTAAATGCAGACAACAGTCCCCTCCCTCCAGTAGTCGATTGTATTTCAGAGAGTCATTGCTTAAAGGCCAAATCTTCTCTTAAATGCCTAGCCCAGAGCACTGCTGTCTCTCGGTAGGACTGCTGGAAAGCCAAGGGCATGGCACACATCTCCTGGATGACCAATTTAACAAGGGGAATGGGTAATCTACAAAAATAACTGCAGTAAAATGCTTCAATCTTTTTATAGTTTTTCCTGGTTATAAAGAGATCTAAGATATTCATGAAGTGGTTGTTAAGGACTTATCTTTTTCCTGAAAGCTTGTCATCTCGAGTCCTGTGCACAATAGAGGGAATATCTCAGATGTGATCTCAATCTGAGTTTTAATATACCTTATTTTTATCTGCACTAATCTGTGAACTAAAACCATTTTACAGGATTTTCCTCTACACGTCCCTCTATCATTTTTAGTTAGTTATAAGCAAGATTTGAGAGAAAATGCTTAATGTTAAAATATGGGACGATCTTCCCAGGAAATATTTCCCTTGTATTGAGCACTGACTGGGCTCTGTTTCCACAATGTGCTAGCATACCTGTACCAGAAGAAGTATTCTTCGTAAATGTGGCCTCTTCATGAAATTATCCCTGTGCTCTTTGTTCAAGAGATTTCTTGGAACTTGTAATTGTTGATGATTCCAAAAGATGACTCAAATTTTGTCTGACAGATTTCTGCTATAGTTGCAGGTTTCTGACTTTACAGAAAGCTTTTTATTTTTTTAAATGAACAAACTAGTATTATGCTGAAACTAAAAATACCAGACTAGCCACCAGCCTTGTAGAGCAGTAATGAAGTGGAATCAAGACTTTAGTAGCTACAGAAAATAGCTTTCAAAAGTGCCTTTTTCCACACACACAGAGTAAAGTGTATAGGAGAAACACAGTTCTCCCTGATAAATCTTCCAATTAAAAAGAAGACATTTCTGTAATGTTATGGAGTTAACAAAGTTGGGAGGACTGAAAGATATAAGGGGGAAAGGAAAAACGTAACCATTTCCTTTCTGGTTTTCACGGCACTGAACAGGACATTGCAACTTGCCCTGTGGGGGTTAGCAGCCACTTTCCTGACAGAGATCAGTGCTGGGTGCCTCCGAGGAAGGCGTTGGAGAAAGCACCAATTGTATTTCAATATAGTGCTGTGAGTAAAGCAGAAATTTCATCCTTTATTCCAGTGTATTTCCCAAACATTCTTCTAAAATTTGCTGGCTCCTGTGCTTTTGTGTAGTCTGTCATTTAATCAAAGTTGGGCAAGGGATGCTCACTGGATAGTAATGCTTTTATAGCGGATTTTCTTTTTTTCTCCTCCCCCCTTCCCTTTGGCAAACTACAAATGAGATTGTGGAAGTAGTAGAGAGTGTTTCCACTTAAACCAGCTGCCTCGATGCGAGAGGAGGCAGATGAACACGAGCTAGTGTTGCTGCTGCTTCCCACTACGTTTCACAACACCCATCTGCCAGCCCGGCATGTGATCCTCCCCTCACGCTGAGCCGCAGAAATGTCCTGGTAGCCCGTCTGCCCCGGGGAGAAGGAGAAGGGGGCCCCAGCAGTGCCCACAAGATGATGCTGGGAACGGGGATTAGCTGTGTAAAACGGCAGTTGCTGCCTTTAAGGACCAATCTGCATGAGGGTGCTTATTAATTTTCTGGAAGTTGGGGTGGGTACTGAGTCAGGAGTGTTTGCTTTAGAGCTAACCTGGTTCATAAGCTTCGACATTGTCTGAAACTGCTGTTGAAGTTACACCTTCAACGTGAGAAGGGGGAGATTAATAAAGCATTGTAGCAGATTATTGTGGTTCTTAATTGCATTCAGATAATGTTGCATAAATACTTATTTCTTTCTGTTTTCAAACTTGTTTTCATTTAATTTAGATGAAGGGTGAATAGGAGCTGCCAATTTGGCCATCTCTATGTGATTCGTTATTTCATAATACCTGTATCATATTCCCTCTCGCTCCTTTCCAAGCTGAATTATCCTGCTCTCTTTAATCTCTTTGTGAAGGAGGCCACCCATGCATCTAATAAGGGGTTGGCTTTTCTTTTTTTGGCCTTTCTCTAAACATTTCTCTAGTACTTTTTATTTTTTTTAACATTGGAGACTATTTAATGCCACTTGTCAGCCTTAATACTATGATCTATTTTTTTCTTCTTTCATCCCAAACCACCTCTGTGTGATGCACGCTGATCTTTCTTCCCTATCACACGTTCAAGAAGACTTTCCAGTGCAGGGTGTAACGTGGGAACATGAAAGCAGACAAGAACTCTTTCCCTCTGCATTCAGTACCCGGGCTAACTTTGTAGCCCAAAAATTTCTTTTGCCATTCCTTCTATTTTTAGGGCTTCATTAAAATATTCTTGTGAATTTTTCAATCATATGAATTTGTATTTTAAAAAAAGGAGGGAGGGGAAGTTCTGATGTTGATCTTTATCTGTAATGGTTTACCATGTTGCTTACACTTGTTGGATTCCTCTTAATTCTTTTTTTAGAGGCTAACCTTCTTCCATCTGCAAATGATGCTGATCATACTTTGTGATTTTTGACTGAGCAGATTTAAGACATATTCTTTTAAATGTTGTTCTGGAATACTAGTGTGATTTTTAAAGCATTTGGTCCTCTCTCTTTCCATTACCTTTAGATTTTTATATACATAGGGGGGTGTGTGTACATATAAAAATTCAAAGATTATCTGGAATTACTTAAAACACATGTGGTATTTGGAGTTGGTTACAATGGTTGTAGCCATGGTTGCATGTAATGTCCTACCTGAGAACTATTTTCTGCTTAACTGGAAACACTGAGGTTGAAAAATTCAGTATGATTTGTTTTGTGTTTTTTTATCAAGCCTTTTAGATGCTCTGTAATGCGAGCAAGGTAAATAGGGACTCAGCGTTTGCTCTGTAGCCCTGCCTTGTGGGACAGCAAGAACAATTGTTTGGGACAGGGTGGTTCTGTTGTCAACTAAAGCCCAGCATGTGCAGTGAAGACTACTTGTCTGTAAGAGTTGTGCCACCTCACTCTCAATTTTGCAGCAAGCTGAGGGCTTTCAGGAGGACAAACCCCTCTGGTTAGGGGAATTGAGTGCTGCCAGGGCAAGCTGAATTTTTCACATTCTGGTCTCTGGTGCTGGGTAAACTATTTAAGCAGAAGTTGCCATTAGTTGCCAACATCATCTTCTCTTTGTCACACATGACGAGCCTCAGGTCTCTCTTGCAGAAGTACCGTGTTCTTGCTACCGAAAGTGGCTTTGAACATGTAACTGCTGAGCGCTGTGGAAAATCAAGCCCTCGGTGTCCAAATCGGTCACTCAATTAGTAGTTCCTTTTGACAATTTTGGCTTTGTTCTCTGTGGTTCAGCTTTAGAGACTTAAAACCGTGGTAATGCCACCTAAACAGAATTGTATTATAGGGTAAACTTATTAATAGTTTTGAACATTTGGATATAACTGTAAGTTCCCAGGAGAAGAATTCACTCCAGGGTTTGTATGGGATGTGGTAAAGAAGCCAGAGTTATTGTTTTCGGGCTCTGCCTTTCTGGTGTGTGCAAACAATGACTTCAGCAGCTTCCAGACTTATTTTTCTGATTCTTCCAGGCTATGGTCATGGTTTCATGAGACAGTAAACTGGGTAATGGAGGGCTGCAAGATGAAAAACACCATCACCACATGTTGCAAGGCATTGAGCCATTGCAAACTGGTGTTGCCTATTCAAAAGCCTTCATAAGGCTTTGGAGGAACAGCTTTGTCCCAGCAGACTCTGCTGGTTTGGGGACTCCATACTGCTTTCCCTTGATGAGGGACCAATGTGCCTCATCACATTGGTGATGGGTGAAGTTGGTGTGTTAGTCTGTGTGTGTTGGGGTTTTTGTTTTGGTTTGGTTTTTGTCACTACTTCTTCCCTCCTCCCTTTTTGTTAAGTCACCCAGAACACTCAAGTCTTGGCAGCCAAAAATTTCCACGTGGTCTTCTACTGGATGACCCTATTCCTACTGTCTCTCTCTGCTTCTGCTATCTGTTATTTCAGTTGTGTTGTCTAATTTGAACTCCCAGTCAACCTGCTAAGTGTGAGGGAGGCAAGGGTGGTGGTCTAATGGATTTGATCTACGTGAGTGGAAGAAAACCTCAGGTTCTACAGCATCACTGTGGAGTTCTCATCGATAAGTGTGTGTGAGACAAACAATATGGATAGCTCTGCTTACGGATCAGTTGTCTGGAGACTAACTTGCCTATGGCATAGGGTGGCAATCCTACAGCACCATAAGAGGTCCATGAAATAATTTGATCTGCAAGTGCAGCAAACAACCGCTCTGGCAGGTTCACAGGCTCTACTTCTAAACCTGTGAAATCTGCATGAGAACCAGGATATTTTAATGCGTGCTTCAAGCCCTCGGCTCCGCTGAAGAGTAATGTTTCTGTGTTTCTTTTTTCCTTGTATAGCGGCCTTGATTTGTGGGGCTTGGTGTAGGGTAATGCTGTTTATAATGAAGTCAGAATTGGCTTTTAGAGCCTGATGAATGAAAGTCCACAGTATAAGACTGCAGCTTTTTGTGAGAGAGACATCTGTGCTATAACAAGAGCAGGAGACCCAATTTAGACAACTGCTAGAAGGAGAGCCCAAGAAAAGGAAATACTTTTTTCCTTTTCCTAGCTTAGATTAAATATTTGTACAAATAAACTTTTCTTTTCAGCTGTTCATCAGAATTGCTGCTGCACCACCAACTTGGCTTTGAATTTTGCTCTGATTGCCCAACAAGGCTGTACACGAAGAATGTTACGGAAGAGCAGCTTAAACAAAACATGTTTGTTTTGCAGCAGAACTAGAGGCTTTGGGCTATAGAGAGGGGGAAAAAAATTTGGGTAGAGGGAAAAGACTGTGAGAAGAGAAATAGGAAAAAATGAATGATGTGTATAGAAGCTTGCTTGCAGTTTTTTATTGCAGTTTATACATGTGAAGCAAGAAACACTCAGGAGTAGAGTTCTGTGTTTTGGAAGTGAGTTGCGATAGAGGATCTGGCTTTGAATATGGCTGGGATGACTTCTCTTGACTGGACCAGCTGGTTCAGTTAAGTGTTCTCACCCATGAAGCTTGCTCCTCGCACGTGTATAGCCCAACCTCTGCTGAAACTTTCTTATTAGCACATTTTAAATACAATCTGGCTAAAAGGCTACCCCTGCGGTGTTGGTCACACTTATAACCTTGCTGTGTGAGACTGATGGTGATGAAAATGCAAGCATCTGCTGAGGACAGTGCTGGGGAGAGCAAGTGTCTTTGACCTAAGAGGATTGTTTCTCTTTTTGTTTAAAGAAAGCTCCAGTCCTTTGAGGAAACTTCTCATAAATCAGCTTGGTAAAGCAACCCTTTTAAGAAGAGGGGAATGAACTCAAGTCACTTGAATTAAAGCCCAGATGGACACAGTCTCTGACTGAGATGGCTCAGAAGGGGATTAAGGAGCAGCCTAAGTGGGTAACTCCTGGTGAAGAGGAGTGGGATGCTGAGTGCACCTTTATGGGCTATTCCTTAGTGTTAAAAGCAAAGGAGCCTTTTGCTTCTCGGGCTTCTTGGAGCAGGCACAAGGCTGGTGTGTTGTGAGGTTTTTGGTGGCTGATCAGAAACACGCTGGAAGTAGTAGTTTTTGGAGTGTATGTACAATGATGTACTTGTGTTTTGTGCTAGTTACTGCCACAGTCACTGATTGCTGGAATGTTTTTTCTCACCAGGAAGAAATTAAAGTATATACCATGTGATTTTTAGAATCCATGCAACTAGGGATATTTTAAGGTTTTTACTAGAGTATTGACACTTTGATTTTCCTGAGTCTCGTTTTTTTAGCTCTTCTTTGTCCTCCATTTGACTAGAATAAAACAAATTATGCCAAATAAAACTACTTTATACAGATTTCTTTTGCCCCTCTGTCACCTGTTCCTCCCAAGCTTTCTTTAAGATGACAAATTAATTGTGCCTTTTAAATAATTGTGAAGATACTGTTGTACGGGTTTCTCCTGGAACAGGGCTTTGGGAAAACAAAGTAATTGTGGAACAGCTCTTCATGTGCTGGTTGTTCTAGTTAACAAGCCCTCACTAAGAGAATAACATTTTTATGTATGAACCTAAGTGTATTGGGAGGGAAAAGAAAAACCCAACCAAATAGTGTCAAAGTTGTGTATATCTTCTGGGGATACGTGAAAAGATTCTATTTGGATTTGCTCTTCTCCAATTCTTTCTGCCTCTGCTTTAGCCCACACTGAGGAGTGGGGACTTGGAGGTTTATTTTCAAAGCTTATGACTTCTTGTAGTTATGTTCTGTATTTTCTCCTTCATGAGACTTGAAACAGATTTTCTGATGTGAGAGAAAACAAGCAATGTGCGCTTGTTCTTCCCAAAATAGCTAACATTTCTTCCTTGTTGGAGTGGATGTCTTGAATGCTCTACGTTCTGATAAAATTACAAATCTTACTGGTTTCACAGGCTTTTGTTTTGTTTTGTTAATTTGTATTGAGATTGAAATCTGTCATTTCTTTTACCTCTTGATAGGTGCTGGATAGTTTGTTAGCTCAGTATGGAACAGTGGAAAACTGTGAGCAAGGTATGGCTCTACTCTCAAATTGCTTTTAAATTTGTAGAGGGAAGTGAGTGCACATTGAATTTAACCTCTTTTCATTGCATTTTCCTCTCTAGTGAACACTGACACGGAGACCGCAGTTGTAAATGTAACTTACGGCAATAAGGACCAGGCTAGACAGTAAGTAGCTCATTTACTCCTTACTGTTGTCTAACTTCTATTTTGGAATTCCCGTTGTTGTGATTTTTTTTTTATATGCAACTTCACTTTTGGTGATGCTTACATGATCACTGATATTGATTAATTTAACTTGTAAGAAAGTATCTTGATTTTCCCGTTACCGAATCTTGTGTGCTTTGCATTAACGTACTGGGTTTCTTATCAACTTTTCCTGCACTTTGATTAAAAATAAATCAAGGACTTTGAAAATTGAAAATTTGGGTGAAATTATTTGACTAGGGAGTGCAGAAAGTTACTGATTTGCCAATAACAGAGGACAGGGGTTATTGCTTAATGATTTTACCCAGGTTTTAAAAAAAAGCTTTGTGATGCCAGTTTATGGTGTTGGTGGTTCTGTGTCTGTCTTCTGGTTAGCAGCTGCATTTGTTTCTGGTTTGCTATGATTTTTGTGATGATTTTCCCTTAGGATACTGTTAATTTTTTTTTTAATTAAAAGATTCAATGTGGCTTCCAAATACAGAAAAGGCTGTAATCAGAATACCTAAAAAAGTTTGGGATTTTTGAACTTGAGGCCATTTTTTTAATGCTTGCTTATACCTTCAGTAATTGGTAACTCTTAATCTAGATGTAAAAAATTTAAAAATGTAATGATTTATTTAATGGTTATATATCCTTTTCCTTTAAACATCCATATCAGATATATATCTTATGCTATGGACTTAATTTTGTTGTTCTACCACAGGTAGAAAAAGGACTTGTGTGTCCATTGATTATTTATTTTTTTTTTCCAATCTGGTGACAAACCTATTTTTCCCCTCTTTCCTAGCCATAGCAGGTTAAACAAAAACCAAACCTATGGAATAGCCTACAATGATCTTTTTATTTTAACTTTGAAATTTCTGCCACCTTGTGGCTAACTCAAATCAGCAGTTCAGACGCAGAGTATGGTTATGGTATGCATTAATTCAAAATTACAAATGAAATAATATTTGTACATATAATTAAGTAATTATGACTTCTGTGTAAGTTGAATGCAACACATGTATTTAATCTTCTGAAGTGTTAGGTTACTTGTTAGCGTATTCTAAACAAATGTGATGGGAAACTTGTGTCAGTGGTGTCTCCTTTGTACAAGGGGGCTGAAGGAAACAATGTTTTTCTTGAAATCAGTACTTAGTTTTTCTCAAAACCTGAATCATTCAAGTTCTTCTTCAGGCTCTTCTGTTGTTTTTAATTCTATTCCACAGTAATTGAGGCAAAAGTTGAGTTTTTAGTTCTGAAGAACCCCATGGTGCAATGTTAAAATTGTTACACGTGCCAGTTCCTTCTTTGAAAATGTAGGAAGTACCTAAAATACCACGGAAAGAAGCATGGTGTATATTTTTGAACTGTTTGTCATGTGATGTGGGGTCCTGGACTTCTGTACTCCCTTCTGAAGTTGAAAACAACAGCATACTGTTTTTCCCCACTCTCTCCTCAAACATTTAAAATTTAAGGTCAATTGTGAGGAAATGCCAAGATAAGCTAAGTCTGTGAAGGAGCATCCAAGATAAAATATTGTTTTGCATGAGAAATCCCATGACAAGAACTAAACAGATCTTGAGTTTGAGGCAGGTGAATTAGTGTCCAGCAAGAATGTTGGTCGAGGACCTGAGGTGATGCTGGTTGAATGATGACATAGAGTTTGGGTGCCTTGAAGATGTGTAGTGCAATTGGAGGAGCTTTGGTTTGCTTTTGTGAATGGTTTGATACAGACACAGAGTGTTCTAAGGGGATGAGTCCATTTTCCATACAGAAAAGACTAGCTCAGATCATCTGGGTTCAGGATGCAGCATTGCATCTGTTTAGAAATCCCCAAGAGAAGTGGCCAAGTAAAAGTTGGAGGGCTTTTTTGTTTGTTTGTTTTTCCTAGGAAAAAACTGTGAGGAATTGCAGTGGCAAGTCTCTACAGGACCTGTGTGTTTGTGTGGCTTTTTCACAGTGACTGTGGTGGTGTTTCAGTTGGGTGGTTTTCCCAGACATGACCTAGCTTTGCTTCTTGGAACTGGCTGTGGTGGACAGCAATGGCTGTGGAGGGGGATGCATGAGTGTTGATAGCTGATTAAAGGCGGTGTTGGTCAGGCAATGCAGCATGAAAAGTAACAAGAACTGGCTTTCTTGAAAGCTGGTTAGAGTCATTGAGAATCAGCAGTTGATGACAAACTTTGTATTTTGAAATTTAGTCACTTAGGGTAAATGATGCTCTTGGTCATGACTTTTGGAGCAAACACTGTGACAAAGCTTTCTGTTCTGCCAAGTGCAGTGGGTCCCCAGTTCTCATTGTGTTTTTTCTGCACTTTGAGGCACACATACTAACCTCACAGTTAATAGTGCTGGCTGACAAAACACGCCAAGCTGGCTACTTCCCTGCTGGATGGACTGTGTGGCATCACCGTGCCTGTCGGAGTGTGTATCGGGGAAGGTTCTGTAACACAATCTGGAGATATTTTGATAAGCAATTCTAAACAAGCATGGTATGCATTGCTTGGAGGATGTTACTTCTGAACAAAACCTTTGGTCCCACCCAACTGGGAAACTGAGCAGTCTCCTGTCTTGTGAGTCTAATTGTTGTGGCAGAGATTTTTTCCTCTAGGCTGATAATGGCAGTTGTGACATACTCAATATAGGGCTGCATCCAAAACTAACTTGGAAACAGAAATCAGTGAAGAATGCTGCAGTCCTGTTGAGAAGCAAGTCTGGGACAGAGCATATGGCACCCAAAATTTGAGATGGGCGCACTTATTGACTAATAGTTGGAATGGAGGTCTGTTGTTTTGACCTGTTGCATGATGCCTCTTAGCTGGACAGGCAGAAGGCTGTCTTGGCAAAACCAGATGCTGCTCCTCGTCTTCATGTGGCCAGGGGTGGGGGAGCCCAGTGTACAGATCAGGTACTAGTGGGAAGCCAAGTAGGGTTGTGGGAGGGGCAAGGAGCAAGCACAGAGCCGTACACCGCCCTTCGCTCTCAGGGACTATGGGTTTCTAGGAGGAGACTTGGGGCTGCCAGGGCATCTCTGGCCCATCTCTCCCCTTCTCTCCTTCCATATGCTTAGGAGGAAGAGGGAGGACTTCCAACTCAAACTGACCCTGTAACTATCCTTCCCAGAAACTGGAGAGGGCTTTACAAAGCATGCGTACGCTGCTGTGGAACACAGTTACTGAATGTCATGGTGGGATATGGAATATTTGGAAGAGAAGACAAGCAGTGGAGCCTGGAGCCCATGGTTCAGTTCAAACAACCCAAGCAGCTATATGTAGGTGCTGAGGCAGCTTGGGCCTCCCTTTCTAAAGGGCATCCCCTCTTCTCCCAGTATGCATCCCTGATTGCAACCAGCAGGATGTGTTGCCCCTGCCCTTGTGCCATGCTGCCACCTAAATTATGGCTGCTGTCTTCAAAAGTTACACCACCCCCTCTTTTCCTCCCCAAAATGTTCCAGTGAGTAGGTGTCTAGTGCATGCTACAGGATTTAGCTCTACCCAGGCTTTAGAAGGGAAGTTCTCTGCAAAGTTGGCCTGACATAGATGGAGTTGGGTGTGTATTTTTTTAGTACTGGGTGAGGTGTTTACCTTTTATTTTGTGTTTCAGCTCAGGAATGAGGTACGTGTGCTCATTGTCTCATAATTGGTGGTGTGTTTTAAATGCCGGCTGCAGTGCAAGGAGCTCAGGCCCTGCATCTTTGCAGATCTAAGTAGGTCTATTAGTCTGAGTGTTAAGACACTAGTGGTCATCTTTTAATTGGAATACTTGCAAAAAGGAACTTTTTTGTTCCCCCTTTCGATGAAGCATAAAGCTGTGTGTGTGCACAGGACACGTATCCTTGATGAGTGAGTAAGAGTTCACATAACTAATACTCTTACATGCCATCATAGGTCAGGGCTAGTGTTGCTATAGGAACAATAATACTGAAAATTCAGTGGTCTATGAATATAAGCTTAGATATTTTTTCTTTTTATGTTCAGAAATACTAATGAAAAGTATATTTTTATGTAATGCAAAAAACCCCAAACATCATTATGCCAAAGAAAAACTACCATATATATCTGTCTTCTGAGTATGCAAATGTATCTGTTCAGGGAGGATAAAAAGAAAGGTGTACGTACAAGCTGCATGTGGGAGTGAAATACGTTCTCCACCTAATGCTTAGTGTCATCACACTATCAATGGATGAACGATTTCCAGCACAAGACTTGGTGTTTTTACTGTAGTTGTTTATCTGGGATGTTTAACCTCCACTGGCATCAGAAAGGGAGAAGGCTGGGCAAATGTCCTCTCGCAAGTGGACAGTGGTGAGATGTCATTTTGATGGGGAAAAGCTCGGGTGACTTAGTTTACAAAACATTTGCTTAGAGGTTTCATTTTAATGTAGGGATCCATCCTCTCCTGAGCAGGTGTCAGGTGAAGACAAGCCTATCTGCTGTACCTCTTAGCAAAGCACAGGCTGTAGTCGCTGCAGTCTCTTAATGACTTTGTTTTATAAAGAAATTCTGAGCGATGTTATGAGATTCCTGTGTACCAGCTCTTGCTGGGGTATGAAATGGAAACACTTTCCACTAAATATTAATTTTTAAAGTCGATCTGGGGGAAGGGAACACCTCCTAATGAGGAAGTTTACTGCATTTTTCTCTGTTTTGTCCTCATTAAGTGACTCTAAGGCTTTTAGCCCTTGTGTAAAAGATGGTTTGTGGGTTGTTTCAGTGGGTACCAGCAGTGCCCTCCGGCAAAGGTGGCTGGCACAGCCTTTATTAACTTGTGGTTGTGGAAGGAGACACCGGCTCTGTTCGGGAAGGCAGAGGTCTTTGTTAAGAGGCAAAATAGTACTGCTGTGGTTTAGACTTCAGTTTCTGAGATGGTCAGTCAATGCTTTACAATGTGCTTTACAAAAGGAGCTGGATTAAACACGTATTAGGTGGACTGCAAGAATGAGGACAGCCTTGACTGAAACAGGTGCCGCTTGTGTTGAGAAGAACCAGCCACTTGCTCCCTTCTGAGGCTCGGGCTTTCCCAGGGAGTGGGGATGGCTCTCCTGAATAGCACATACTGTCTTAGACAATGTTATCCAGGAATTTTGCATCTTCTAGAAAACAGATCTTAATTGCTTATCTCTCTTCTTGGTGTCTGCGTCCTTCCCTCTCCAGCCCCCTCAGGCAGTGCCTTGATGCCTCTAAAAATCTGGGCTTGTTATGGCGCTGAAGGACTGCTGAACCATTACTGTGCCCGGTGCCAAAAAAATTGATAAAGATGAGTACAGAACAGTTAAAGAAAGATGTATGACAATACTTAAAAAAAAACAAAACAAAAAACCCACAACAACCCCAAAAACCCAAACTAGTGAAAACTGTCAAATGTTGGAACCTGAAGGGCAGGATCAATGGCCAAAGTGATGTTTCATAAGCTGTGGACTTGTGTTTTCTGTAAGAAGTGTACCAGAACTGTGTATTTGCTGCATTACCAAGAAGTAGTTACCTTGGCATTCCTCTGTGTGTGCCCAAGTTGGTGCAGAATGTGGGACTACCTGCCCAGGTAATGTCAGTTCCACAAAAGGCTTGGGAGACCAGTGTTTAATTGCTGACTCTTCCTCTGACTTCTCTTTACTTGAACAAGTTGAATTATAAAACAAGTCAGCCTATAGAATATGAACAGCTTTCCTGATTCAGAGGGTGAACTAGTTATTTTAAAGTCTTCTCTAGAAATACCTGGACTGATTTAAACTAGTGATACTACTGTAGTATCTCTAGTATGCTAGAGAACCTAGTGTAGAGTAGTGCAGATACTATGGGATATGTAGTGTGTAACTAGAGGAATGAACTTTATAGCAGCTTTGCCTTCAAATACTTGCTCAAAAGCAACCCAAAATAACTTTATGTGCTATTTTTCTGTATTGTCACATAGTTTTGGAGGCCAGGGATTGTTCACTGCTGCCATTGATTTTTCCACGTTGGCAAATGAACTTTTCTCAGTTTGCTCGGAATTTAAGGTGCTTGTAGTCATATAGAACCATTTAGCAATTTATAAATTGATCCCAAGTAGAAAAATTCCACCCCTCTTTCCAGAAAAAGTATGGCATATATGTATGCTAGTTATTGCTATGAAATTATTGTTGTGAAAATATGACAGGTATGTAGCTTGGCTGCAAGCAAAAAGCAGTCTTTTCCTCCCCTCTTGCTCCTAAGAGAGTGGGAAGTCTCATGCACTGGTTTAACGTAAGGTCTTGTATTAGTGCTGGGATTCTGGTCTAAGATGTTTTAAAGCCAGAGGAGATTGAAGCATTTTGGGAATTAAGTGATGTCTGAACTTGTCAAATGAATGCATGGTGTAGGGGATAATTTGGGATGGATGTCAGTCTGGAGCCTACAGCACACTTGTGAAATTGTTGGTGCTCATCTCTCCAACATCTTGAGATTTGATTCCAAAAGAAACAGGGCTTCTGCAACTGCACTGTCTTGTGCTGCGTTTCCTTCCCTGGTAGCAATTCAGCTTTTTGGCTGATTCCAGTAAAACTCACCTCAGAAATAGAGGCCTCGGGTATTTGTAACCAGTAAGAACTTAGTACGTTCAGACTGCATAAAAAGGGAAGGTTTCAGACTCCTTTCCCAGATCAGATCTCCACAGAGAGACTTCAGTGAAATGCCTTTCAGGCATTGGAAATCTATGCAGAAACTAAAACTTGAGGCAAATCCATTGGAACACAGGTTTCACCAGCCTGACTGCTCACTGCCCTTACTGTTCTGTAAACACGGCTTTCTGTGTTAATCAAATCCTCTTCAAAGTCCATGGAATAAAAGTTAAGAAAAGTCAACTTTTGAAATAGCCTCAGCAAATTTTGCTGCAGCTCTCTTTTGCCATATGCTGAAAGAGATTCTTCTGTTATGGGAGCAATTATGCTCCTGCTCTGTTCCCAAAGGACCTGCGTCTCATTTGGTGAACAGAAGTATTTAATGAGCAGTGATCAGTTATTCAATATTTTGCCTTCCTTGTTGTTCATTGGCATTGCCTTGGGCCTTATTTATTACCAGCCTTTATTAAGCACTGTTCCAAAGGCACAAATTAGTTGTTTCCTTGTAAGCTCTTTGCTGTCTAACTGGAATATTTGAAGATGCTGGTTCAACCCCTGGGAGATGAGGGGTGTGCTGTCCTCAGTATCCATATACCACTTCATACCTGCAGAACTCCTGCTGAGCTTCAACTTGTTTTGACTATCAAACAGGACACCCAGGAGATGAATAGTACTGTTCACTGGCCACCCTTCAAAATTTAGGCAATTGGCTTGCATTGTTCCTCTCTGCAGTAGGGGCAGGAGAAAAAGTGTTGTTGATACCCATGTTTGGTAAAATGGCAGTAACCACCTGCAGATGTCTGTGAACAAAGGGACTGGGTTAAGATTGTGAATT
Source organism: Jacana jacana (assembly GCA_013400555.1). Classification (NCBI taxonomy): domain Eukaryota; kingdom Metazoa; phylum Chordata; class Aves; order Charadriiformes; family Jacanidae; genus Jacana; species Jacana jacana. The sequence continues at coordinate 148,264 of VZTM01039692.1, read as the reverse complement.
TCAGAGGATACGCTTCAGAGCATATAGTTATTGGAGCTTTTTAACAAAAATGTTGGTGGGTTCTTTAACGTGAGATGGAAACCTCCTTCCTCCCACTACTATTTTTGTTTAAAAGTTTGCCTATATTACTATAAGTAATCTTTGGTCCAAGATTGAGCCTGGAATTTATAAACTACTCCAAATGAATTCATATTTCAGTGATATCCATATATCATACTGATGATGATCTGAATAATATGCCTTCTGTAATGAAAATGTCTTTGGGGCAAATTTTATATCACTAGCTTACCCATGTGCTGTGTGTAGCTTAGTTATTCCTACTGTTTCCAGGATCAATTAATCGTATTGACTGTACTCTCTAAGTGGAAATCTTCTACCCTCCAGGAATCTGTTGCTTCCAAGTTTAGAGTTGTGCTCCCTCTGTGAAGAGGAGACCAGCAGGTCAGGCTGACTCACAAATTTGGGCCAACCTTGGTTAGAAAGAGGGAGAATTGAGCAATCAGGTGGTTGTTCAGCGTGAGGGACCGCAGTGTTGAGTACATGGTGTTCCCCTTGGCAGTGCCCATCTGGGATGTTCAACAGAGGGCTCTTCTGTGTTTTTAGGAAAAAAAAAAAAAGGAACTTGAAACATTGCTTAAATTCTTTCTATCAACTTTGTATTTGTGGAGAGTTTAATGGATGTGTTGGCTTTAATTTCTTGGTCAACTTTAAAACCTGCTTAAAACATGACTAGATGGTAAGTTGTAAGATGATGTCGTGGTTTGCTAGGTTGTGTTTCAAATGCCAGTGACTGGCTTTGAAGGCTTGTTTTCCTGCTGAGAATGAACCAGGAGCTGTCTTTCATGTCTTTTTCTTTTTTTTTCCTTTCCTGTCATAGCTATGTCAGTTATTGCAGAAACTCAAGCCAAATAGCTGTGCTGGCAAAAACCCTAATGAAGGTGCTGTGATAGCAGCTAAAAAGTTTTCCCTCTGGTGCAGCTTTAATTCTATTTGGGAAACTGATTTAAATTAAATCAGGCAAAAGAATGCTTTTGAGTGTATAAGCTCTGTCTCCTGTGAGGTTTTGCTGATAGGGTTGCACCAGCAAAACCTTTAAAGTACACAGAAGCCCAGAGCAAGCAAGAACTAACTTGCAGTCCTTAATATGGTGACTTTACACAACTTTTTTTTCTTCTTTTCTTTAATCTAAATCTTGACTGAAGAATTCTGAACGTGACTTTTCTCCTTGCAACTAGTTTTCAGCTTTGTCATGTGACTTAGAGCATAAGTCTATATCTGAATGACTTGTCATTTCATAAGGTCCTGTGAGTGACTGTGTTGTGTGTTTCTTCCCCTTTGCAAATAAATAGAGCAATAGAAAAACTGAACGGGTTTCAGCTTGAAAACTATTCCTTGAAAGTTGCATACATCCCTGATGAAATGGCAGCCCAGCAACCTCCACAACAGCATCCCCAGGGAAGACGTGGATTTGGACAGAGAGGTCCTCCAAGGCAAGGGTCACCTGGTGCAACCACAAGGCAGAAACCACAGTCAGACGTTCCTCTACGGATGCTGGTTCCTACACAGTTTGTAGGAGCCATTATTGGGAAAGAAGGAGCAACAATCAGAAACATTACAAAGCAGACACAGTCCAAGTAAGTTATTTTACAAAACTGTGAATGGAAGCTGTGATATTATGTCCTTGTTCCCCGTGTAAAGGGAAACTCTTAAAACTTCACAACTAACCTCTGTGGCCACAGAGCAAATGAAAATAACAGCAAATAGAAAATCTTAGTCAAGATTTTTTTTAGGACTGGATTCTGTCCTTGACACACGTTCATGTTATAGATGACTTTTCTCCCTTTTAAAATAAAAATAAAATATTTGGCAGTGTTGTAGGATGGTACTTGGTGTTGGAGAGTTTGCTTAGAGATGTACTGAAGGCTCCGGTCCAAGATGATCTGTGATGTTGATCTGTGGGACATACAGTCACTGTGGTGACATATCCAAGTCTGCTTATTCTAGCTTTAGTTTAATTCAGGACATTCTGAGGATTTATAGATGCTTTCAATAAGGAGGAGAAAAACCTCACAACCACCAAACTTTCTATGTCCCCTCACTACTCCTTGTGCTTTGCCCCATGTGTTTCTGGTGAATACATTTCTTGCCATCAAGTTGCAAACCACACCAAAACACAGATCAGGGCGATGCACGGGAGGCAAAAAGCAAGCTGCTAAGTGACCTAAGAAGCTTAGGGCACTAGGGTCTACAGCTGCTGGAGGAGATTGTTCTCAGTGAGTGTTAAATAAATCCCTACCCACAAGGAAGAGCTCAGCGCAGATGCAGAGGGAGGTAGGGATCATATTTAAATAATTCTTCCAGGATTACCCCTAGGAGCAGGGAGTGAAAGACGGTAGTGGGATGCTGTAGTTACAACAGGCAGGACCCATAAATGAGCTGAATGTGAGGAGTGTGAGGATGGGTGGCTTCAGTTTTGAGAGTAGTTAATGAAGATAAGGGAGTCCTCTCTAATTATACCCGCCCCACACACAAACAGGCTCCCTCTCCCCCCC
>VZTM01039692.1:135179-145706 GCA_013400555.1 Jacana jacana | reverse complement strand
CCACAACAGGCCCCCCCCCCCCCCCCCCCCCCCCCATCAAACCCAGGATTATCATGATGCTCCTTCCAACCTGTCATTAGTGTGGTGTAACCCAGGAGAGACTATTTGCTGCGTTTAATAACACAGATTTAAGATATTTGTGGTGTCCTGACAAGACTTGGTTGTTGAATGCCTACGGGTAACCAATTTATCAGGTGATAGTTAAAATGCCTGATTTTCAGACTATAAAAATCCTGGAAGACTGGAATAAGGAAAGCTTTTATCTCTTGAAATAAGGCTGGACAGAGCAGAAATAATCCCAGGTAGCTAACTTTACAGATACCTAACTTCAAGAGCAAAGTTTTCATTGTTTTGGGGATAAAAGAAGGAAATGTCAATTACTTCCAGTTGCACCATGTATTGCCATGGGCTTCTTAGAAAATGTTGCATCTTGAAACAAAATGAATTTTCAATACTGGAAAGAACAAGAAAAAGTGGGTTGTTGAAAAGCAGCATGGTTTGTTGCTAAGTTTGGACACACCTATGATTTCAGGGGAGAGGGAAAGAAGCAAAAAGCAGAGGTGGAAAGAGCATATAACCTGCAGTTACTGACAAAGGACAAATAATCTCCACAGCACTGTCTCGATGCAGGTCATAATTAGTTTTTGTTAAATTCCTAGAGCTACACAAACTGTGGTGTGTGAGTTTTAGGGTGGTTCAGAGTAGAGCTAGAGGAAAGGTAACATCAGGACAAATTTTAGGTTTAAAAGGCACAGAAAAGTAATCTTGAGGATGAAAGCAAGTACTATGATGCCAGTTGTTAGCGGAGAAGTGCTGGGAAACTCTGCTGCTGAGGTCATTAAAAAATACAAGGTGGGACAAAGCCTGACTGTACGTACCCACACAGTTATTACTGGAGCAACTGGGCTGGTAATTGAGTATTGGGAAAGCTTGATGAAACATTGTCTTCAGTGGTTTGCCACAGGTTGTCTATTGAACAATTCCCCTGAGTATCCTGATGGGAGTTCAGTGAGGAAAGGAGATCCCATCGTCCATGGCATTGAGGTTTAGCTGGTAAAATCAGGATAGGAGAGGCTCTTTATAACACACACAAAATAATTTTGGGAGGTGTTTAAGTAGTTGTCTACTCTGCATAATTTAACCACTTAAATGTAGTCAATGTTACTTCACAATTATTTTTGTGAGAGCTGGGAACTTGGAAGGCTTACCATATAGTGCATGGTTGCAGTTAGTGTTTTTCTTTTTCTCCCAAGAATTGATATTCATCGTAAAGAGAATGCAGGTGCTGCTGAGAAACCAATTACCATCCACTCTACTCCTGAAGGCTGCTCAACGGCTTGTAAAATTATTATGGAGATCATGCAAAAGGAAGCTCAAGATACTAAATTGTGAGTAAAAGGCATTTCATCGTAGAGATATTAAAAATTCTGAATTCTCGTTGACTCCATTTAAAGATGCAGTCTTTTAAAAACTGTTGACAAGTGAATCTTTGCCATTGTCCAGATTTAAGTAGGTAAAGGAACTAAGACTTTTTTCCTTTCAGGACAGTCTACTTGATTAATTAGCCCCAGCACACCATCTGCATTTTCAGCCATTGTCTGGCTGTGACTTTGAGGTGAACTGGAGCAAATACTGAAGTTTCTTGAACAACTAGTAGCTTTTAATCAGAGTGAGCATAACAAGTTGTGAGCTCTCACTAAAAGCTTTAAGGTATATTTCTTCTCTCCCAACAACTCTTGCTGTTTCAGTCTGAGCTTTATCTAGCAGGTATATTCCAATGGAGCTATAGGTGGTAGTGCTGAAATGAGCACTGCACTTGGACTCCTCCTGCGTCTGGTATAAACATGTGTAAGTGGGTGTTGTTAGTAATTTCTTCTATGAAAATAAACTTTATTTATAGTGTGCATAAAAGCCTTGCACTCTGGTCTCCAAAAGTCTCACTGGGTGTAATCTCCATTACAGTACAGAAGAAATTCCTTTGAAGATTTTGGCACATAACAACTTTGTTGGCCGACTTATTGGCAAAGAAGGAAGAAACCTGAAGAAAATTGAACAGGACACAGATACTAAAATCACGATATCTCCGTAAGTTTTTGATGGCCTGATTCTTTCAGTGAGATGTCTCAAACAGCAGCAATGCTGCTGTGGTATATTCAGGTACAGCATTCTTATGAAATGATTATGTGTGTTTTGAACAGCCTTTTGGAGGCCTTTCCATCATGCAGATTAAACTGTTACTTAAGCTCAGTTAAATTTAACATAAACCGTGAGTCTTCATTGTAAACTCAGTCAAGAGCAAGCCTAAAAATAGCGTGGGCTACGTGGAGCTCGTGTTAGACTATATTTTAGCGTTGGTTGTTTCTAACGTATTATACCATATGTAATGACGAGTGTTTTAAACTATAAGCCTGGATCAGCACTGAGCTATGTGTGAAAATGAGTGAAACTAGTGATGCTTTAGTTTCTGGTACAGACAAGATTTTTGGACAAGATGGCAGGAATATGAAAAAATTATGTTTAGTGTCAGTTCTGTCCCTCTTGTCCACTAGCAGCCAAACTGGGATACATTGACTAGTCTGCTTCAAAGCAATAGCTTTTGTCTGTGAGTTAGTGAAGGTAACTGAGACCTGTTCAAATGTAGTAGAGGCTAAACAGGAATTTTCACCTTCACTGCAAATCAAGGATTAGATCAACGCCTCTATAAGCTTGGCTGTTAATAGTAGTTTTACCCTGCAGTGATATCCTCAGAGAACCTTCTGTTCTGAATAATGAATACTCTGATATGAACTTCCAAGCATTTGAGGACATCCTGGACTTAGGCACTAGCCAGGGGGCTTCTAGGCTGTAGGAGAGGGAGAAGGTTTGGAAGACATATGAAGAGGTGTAAAGACATGCAAGAGTGGAAAGAAAAAAAAAGAAAATAGCTCAAAGTAAAAGCAAGGAAGGTAAGAGTGAGTGACTTTCCTCACAAAGAGGAAACTCAAAATTGGATGAAAGAACCTGAGACCTTCCTGAAGTTACTATGTAAACCTGTATGGAATTAGTCTGAGGAAGAAAAGTGAGTTAATTGGAGAAAATGCACCCAAATAAGTCTGCCTAAAGAACAGTGTTTGCAAGACAGACATGCTCTTAAATGTGTTGGCACAAACATCTGATTTGCAAACAGTACACAGACTGTTAATGCTATTTCTTAAAAGGGAAAAAATTATGTAGAGGGTAAATGGGGTCACGGTCTTCATTCTGTGAACCCAACTTGCTTTTATTGCTGATGACACAAATAACACATTGTCTGTAAACACAGTATTTTTTAATTCAGCAAGTTAATGGTTTATTTGCATTAAAATCTTGGCCTCAAGATCATACTTGTCACGCTATGCCTGAAATAGCCCCATGAAGTTGCTTGGTTTAATTGGTATGTAAAAACCAGCATACATGCCCCTTGATTCTGCTTTGCCTAATTAGTCTTTCTCCTGATCTCTTCATTTAGACTTTTTGGTAAGCTTGTCCATAAAGTTAAAGTAAGGCAGCTGTTTTGGGGAAGCATTTCCTCTCTCCTTTGGGGTATTTTCCACCACTCTTCTTCCTGAGGCAGTAACTCAGTGCTGGCACACTGGAAACTGAAGGATTGCTTTGTGGATGCGGTTTGTGCTCACTGCTGCCTGAGCTGAGCGGGTTGACAGGCTGCCTGCTCTGCGAGGAAGCAAGCTGTGCATGCTGCTTCCTCTCCTTCCTACCATGGGCTTCCTCGCTCACCCTTCCTGTATTTTGCTCTGGCTTCACCCCTTCAGCTCACCTTTTCTCAGTACATGGACATGCCATGGCTTCCCAGTCAGTTTTTTCCTGTTTACCATAGTAGGTCAGTGCTTGTTACCTGACAAAGCACTGGTTTAATGCTGTCACCCTTTCATTTTGCCCTGAGGAGTTACTAGTGTTTTGCAGCCAATGTTGTCTCGCACACGGCTTTTGGTTTTCCTTTTACAAGGATTAGGAGGCTCTCCTGCAGGTCCACTGAGGGTTGGGCTTTCCCCCTTCTTCTTCCTTAAGGAATCCACTATTGTTCTCAAGGACAGAAACTTTCTTTTGGTCTGTGTTTCTGGGATGTCTCAAAAGTCTGAAGCCCCTTCTCTGTTGGTAGGGCTGGTGTGGAGTGCGAAGCTGGACGGTGCAGCGCTGCTCTGCAGCTCCTGTTCTTGCAGAGTGGGATGGTTTCCACCTTGTGCTGCACTGAAGCACATCTCAGCCATCTGATGCCTAACCTCGAGGTGGTGGCTTTTGCGGTGTTTGCTGTGAGGACAGAGTTTTTCCTGATCCTGGGAGCTGTGTTTTGAGCCCTGCTATGAATCGATACTATGCTCTTTGGAGGGCAAACTCAACACACTTGGATGTTACTGCACTCGAACCTGGATTACCCTCTGCTGTTTGCTAATTAACGGTGCTTCTGTTTCATTTGCAGATTGCAGGATTTGACACTCTATAACCCGGAAAGGACCATTACAGTTAAAGGCAGTATTGAAACTTGTGCCAAGGCTGAGGAAGAAATTATGAAGAAAATCAGGGAGTCCTATGAAAATGATATTGCTGCTATGAATGTGAGTTGTCTTGTGGCATGAGCCCTTTCCAGACCTAGAGCCACAGAAAGATTTATGTGTGAGGGACCTCTGGAGGCCACCTGGCCCAGTAGGGGGTTGCTTGATGCAGGGTCCAATTCAGAGCTAAATAAGATTGTGTTAGGGACTTGTCCCCTCTTGAACATCTCCATGGCTAGAAAGTCCTCAGTCTCTGGGCAGCCTGTGCCCTATCTCACTGCTCTCACAGTGAAAATTTATTTCCTACCATCACATCAGCATTTCCCTATTGCAACCTCTTCTCTATTGCCTCCTGTGAGCTGGGTTTGAACAAGGTTGTTTGTTATTTATGTATATGCTATTTTAATGAAGGCTTTTTCTGGTTTGTTTTGAGTAGGGGAACTGAGAAGTCAGTTTGGATCCAGAAAATGAATGAGCTTTTCACTCTGTGTATTATTGTGGTTTATGTGTTCTAGCTTGTATGTTTCTGGGGAGACTAGGCATTACTACTCTGTTAAAAGTGTAACCTATGGAAGAAGTATCTCCTGCTTTCAAGTACTTAAGAAGACTTTATTAAGGTTTTTCTTGATACAGATGATAAAGGCATTTAGTTAATCAAATATGATTGGAGATTATATAAGAAAACCAACATGTTTCATTAGTTTGCCAAAGTATTACTAATGCATATTGAGAAATGATTGAGATTTTTTGATAAGCTATGAAAAGCTTTTTGTGTGTGTATCTAAATCTTAAGGTCTAGAATCAGACTGGAGATATTTAAAATTTTTTTTAGCTTACAATAGCCTCTGATTATCTAGAAATGGTGGTTCTTCATGCTTTCCCTACTGGCTGAGAGAGCATNCCCCCCCCCCCCCTCTTCCCTACTATAAGAGAATTGCAGGACAAACTGCACACAAGGACACAATATTTTATAGTGGTACATTTTTGCCTGATGTAATGAGCTTGAGGTGAGCTTGAGGCTGCTCTGCTGTTTGGCAAAGGTGTGGTAAGCAGAAAACTGCCTCTGTTACTGGATGGATTTGCAGTTCAGTTTGTGGGGACTATTTAGGGTAGTTTTTTAGTTGGTGAAGTTTTGGGGGTTTTTTTGGTGTCTCATGATTGACCTATCTTGATGGTCTGAGATGGTGTCTGTCTCCAGCGGAGGTACTGCTGAAGTGTAGTCAGATTACTGGGCAATGATCTGGGAAAGTGGAAAAAGGGTACTGACAAGTTTTGTATCACAGACAACCCATGCTTTCCGCAGGATGCTGGCACTTGTCTCAGGTTTGGTCAAGTAAAGGACATGCAGCTTTATAGCTGATGCTTTCCCAGCAAACGCTGGGGGGAATCCTACTTCATCTTTAGCAAGGCATGGGAAGGAAGGGATACAGGAGGGAGGATGGGGCTATGGTATGGTGCATAGCCCCAGTGGATAAAAGTCAGGGCTTGTACTTAGGCTTTCTCTGTTTCTATGGGGCTGCCTTTTTTAGTATAAAGCCAAAAATATTATTATATTTCTGTGATAATTTTGTTCGCTCTGAAAGTAAATCGTACTGTTGTCTGAATTCCTTGCTATAATGTTTGTTTCACTGATTAAGTTGTAGCAAGTGACTCCCAGCTGCTACATGTTTTTAATGTTATTGGTCTGTGCAGGTGTCTGGGAAATAGGTTTGAAGCAGAGTCCTAGGGGTAATGGAGGTGAAGTTGGGTTTTTTTTTTTTAAATAACATACTGACATGTTCTGAACAGGGTAATGGCCTATGCTAACTAGGATTTTGATTAAAGTTAATAACCAGGATTGTAAATCTTAACTCTTCTGCCATTGCAGCTTCAAGCACATTTAATTCCTGGATTAAATCTGAATGCCTTGGGTCTGTTCCCACCTTCTTCTTCAGGAATACCACCTCCCGCAGTGAGTGTTGCCTCCGCTGCTGCTGCTGCTTCATATCCACCATTTGGGGTAAGGGCAGTCTCTGATTATGAATGGTGATAGTGATCTGTACAGTGCTGCTGCTCAAAACTCATCAGTTTGCTGCATTTTTGCCAAATTACCCCAAAGATCTGGGAAGGGTGTTTCAGGAGCTGGATTCTGTCAGTTTTCTCACTCTTGTCTGTCTTCCTGCTTGCACATTGAACATATTTCATGTGGTTGGGAAGGGGTGTTCATTGGTCACTTAGTGCAATGCTCAGTGAAAACAGAAGATGGAACTCCTTATAAACATGTTAAGTCCTATTTTCTAGAGAACTTAAATTATTATGGAAAGAAATCTCATAGAGTTGAATTTTAAAATTCCTGGGGTTGGTAACTAATAACGCTAGTCTGCAGTTGTATTCCTGCTGATATGAGAGGGGAAAAATGATCTCTTGTCATAAAGCAAGGATCTAAAGCTAAAATACTTTTTAATGTTATAGCCATATAAATGTATAAGCCCTATTGAAATGCAGTATTGCTAAATATATAGAATTTAAATTACATAAACTAATCTTCAAAAAGTTATTAACTTGCTACGTTGCTCTCTTAAAGTACATGAACAAGTTTAACAATTTTATTCAAATCCAGTGCTTGATGGTAATCACGAATGGGGTCATCTGCTATGGAGCAGAAGGTAATTTGTTGTATCAGAAAGCTCCAGAGTCTTTCTGGAAAGAGATGGTGCTCTGATAGTCAAGAAAAGACTCCCTCATCACACAGAGAGGGTGATCTTTCCTCTCCGTTCCCCGGTTCTGGTGGTGGTTGCTGTTAGTAACTCAATAGAAAATGAACTTTCAAAACACATTCTAACAAGTGGGTTTCCAAACTGATGTGGTTGACTGTGCCCTCTTCTTCATTCAACATCCAGGGAGTTGAGTCTGAGGCTCTTCATGAACTAAAGTGAAAATGCAGCATGGTGCACTGAACTATCAAATAGCTCAATTGGGTCTATGTATATTGTGCTAAAGGGAAGCTGTTGCCTAAATATTTTTCCCAGAGAAAGAAGCCAAGAAAATGTCGCTGTAAGGAACAGGAAAAATTCCACACTCCTAGCATTGTTTGTGGGAATGAACAACTTGGGAGTTATGAATGTATTATAAACTATCTTAAGTATAATAGTGGCTTTATCAGGAAAAAGTGCTCCAATGAAGACTACAATGGAAATATGTTCATACGCAGTTATTTTACTGCTAATAACAGCGCCTCTATTTATGACAAATTTTCTATTCCCCCAGTCCCTCTGCACTTTGATTAGAGTAGCAAACTGAACTAAAAAAAATCCAGGTTTTCACTTCATTGTATAAAATGTCTTCTGTGGCGATGGATTGCCTCTATTTCTTTTTTAAGAGAAACTGGAAGCAGTTTGTTAACAGTTTGCAACATTCTTTAGTTTATGAAGATTGTAGCCTTTTCTTTATTTTTATCCCGGATTTGCAAACTGTTGTTCTTGGGATTCACACTGTAAGCCTACAGTCCTGGTCCTTGCCTAGTTAATTTTCATTTATTTCCCACTTGTTCCTTTTGTTGTGGTTCTTTCTTGTTTTTGCTTTAAATATGCCCCTAAATGGTGCTGAATTTGCTGATTTGTCTTACTCGTGTCTGTGCCTCTGTTGCTAGTGCACCCTTCTCCCCTCCCATTATGCACCTTTTTTGGCCTGCTTAGATCTCTGGCAGTTTCCAAACTTCTGAAACTAGTGTAGTAGCAACAGAAGTGGGAAAAGGGCATAAAGAAACAAGTGTTGTTGTGTAAAAGTACGGGAACTTTGCAGCTAGAAAGACCACGCGGTCTGAACTGTCTCTCGCTCAGTCCTCTGAGGAAGGTCTTGTTCCAGATAGTCTAGAGGTATGACAAGCTAATGTGCAAAATGAAGGGATAAACTCACATGTTCAAAAGGTAAATTCTGATGGGCTTTGTGGGGGCTGGGGGCAGTACCAAGGCAGCCCTTGAACCTGAAACTAAGGGCTTCTGAAGCAAATGCACGAACAGTTGAAACTATCTTCAACTTTTCCTACTTTTGTGTGACCTTATCTGCAAAAGAGCAAGTGGTTCTGTAGGCTTCAGGCTAGTCAGCCCCTCAGATTGTTTTTCTCTGGGGAGAGAAAAAGAGAAAACCAAAGGAAAGTATGAATTTCTTTTAACTGATACAGTTTTCCAGAAAACAAAGTTTCCACTTCTAGTTTTTCAAGTACTTTAAAATCTTGTTTGTGTATGAAGTTCGTTTCTTTAATTTCTAAGTTTTACTCCTCGCCTCTAACTTTTCTCCAGTAGAACAATTTTTAAGACACTGGTTAAGTTGGGTATTGGGGCATATAGTAGCAAAAAGAACAAAAGAAAAGGGCTGGCTATACTTTTGAAGAAGAAATGGAAGCAATTTGAAAGGTGAAAGGGAACTACAGAGAGGGGGATCTAGGAGAGCTCATAAGGGACTTAAAAGATAAAATAAAAATCTGTGTGAGTAAAAGAAGCTTCAGTGAAAGAGGGTCTAGGAAAAAGCATTAATGAAGAAATCATGTGGAGACTTTGTTTACTTATGAGCTACCAAAGAAACTACAAGTCTCTTGCTTTGGTAAAAGTTGTTTGGGCAGCCCAAGTCTCTTTGGGTGGTTTTGAATGGATGTCCTTGTATGCTTGGGAGCACCGGTTAGCTGGCATTGGGGATATCCCTTTCAGGCAGCTGAAAATCCCTTCTGAAAACACTGCTGGCATCAGGGTATTAAAAGTGTATCCTGTTGCTGTCCTGCTTATTTTTATCAGTGCAAGTTTTGCCTTTTGCTCAGGACTGGACATGGGTGGCTCTTCCCTGTCTCATGTTTGTTTGAGCAAAGATTAGTTCCTCAGCAACTTTCAGCTGCACCATCATCTGAAGTCTCTTGGCACCTCATGTCATTGAAGTCCTTTTGTGAATGTGTGCTTACAAACCATCTAGTGAGCCTTGGGACCCCGGTATGATGTGCCTGACACTTATGAAGCTTTTGTTTGAGTATCTTTGAATGCGTGGACCCTTTCTTCAGCTTGTGGTGGGGATGGATTCACAAGTGGCTCTCCCTTGGGTCAGAGGAGGTAGGTGGGTAAGCTTTGGGCATTTGCAGAAGTTTCCAAATGGAGTTGATCCTTCATATGTGCTATTTTCGAGCGACAAGGTGTTGCTGTGACCTTGTGTTCCCAAAGAAACCGAGGTGTTACCTTAATTGTTGAAACTAGTGTCTGTCGCATTCCTGATGCTGGTGTTTTATATGAGTAGAAAGAGAAAAATCTACATAATAAATAAATCTAGGATTTTGTTGTGTTGCCAGACCTGCCAGTTTAAGCTCTGGATGGCCATATATACAGCCAAAGCCAAGTATTCCTAACACTGAGCACTCAGAAGATTGGGACTGAGTAGTTCGATAGGTTTAGCTTTGTTAATGTGAGCTGTGTGATGCTTCATCCTCTCCCTCTTCATGCAAAACTTTTAAGGTGTATTTGACAGGAGCACAAGCACTGTTCTCTAGCTGTTTCAGGAATAATCTGGTGTCACAAATTTAAGAGGTGGTGATGTCATTATGTTATCAAACACTGGTTTACATTTAGCTCCTTGTACCAGGTCATGTTCAGGAGAACAGTTTCCACCTAATGGAGACACCGTGTTCTCCGTGGTCCACATACACCAGTGTGAACCATTGTGGAGAACATCAAAGTCTTACTGCATAAAGCCTCATCTAACTTAATCAAATGAGATGCAGCTGCTTCTATCTCACTAAGAAGCTGGTTGTTGCTTTACCCCTTGTCCTGGCCATAGAGTCCATACAGGAAGGCATGGCCTGCCCTTGGTATCTGTCTGTTTACAGATAAAGTGTGCGTGTGCTGCACGTAGCTAACAGTGTCTTGAGCAACACATCTAGTGCAGGATAACAATTCTTTTTTATATATATTTAACTATCAGTAGCAGCAGTTCTTAATATAGCAACTTTATAATTTATTTGCAGAGTCTAAGATCTTCCTGTTAAAAG
>VZTM01039692.1:45387-135140 GCA_013400555.1 Jacana jacana | reverse complement strand
CCATTTAAAAGGGATACAATGGAATAGTGTATTGTTTCGATTCCTGGATTTTCCTGTCTGTTTTTGCAAAAATCCAAGATCTATATATACTTCTATCTGCCTTCCTAAAAGGACAGGTAACTTGGAACATGTGGAAATCATTGAAATGTTCTAAGGCTTGAGGAAAAAGTAGGACTTGAAGAATGTCTCGGTTAAGAGTATTAGCATATAGAATTTTTGATACTGTCAAATGGGCATGATTTTACTCTTACATTTCTGGTGATAACACTGAATTGTTGGGGTGTTGGTTTTTTTTATGAATGTGCACCCTTGTGTGACCATACTAAGGACCAGGGGACTTTGTGTGCCTATTTGTATTTGATGTCCAGCTGCTTTTGGGTATGGAGAACTCAAAAGATTTCTTCTTATCCTTATATCTTTCTCCTTAAGTCTGCCCTTAAATGCTTGTGTGCATGTTCTGACAACTGCCATGTCGTGAGCTGAGCACTTGCATAAAAAAAAATGGAATTTGTATAAGGAGGAGGGTAAGGATCTGCAGAAGTGAATATGCCCCGTGCTTATGTTTCCCACAGGATACTTTACCACAAGAAATAAAGTATCCTGGCCAAACTGCTTCAGATGTAGAGTGGCACTGCTCAAAGCTCTTTTGATGAACTTTTGCTTCTGTGTTCTGAACTTTGGGGAAGAATATGCACATGCTTGTCTCCAGAGAATAGAAGTGTACTCTTCTGCAATGCTGAAGATTTTAAAGCTCCAAACAAGAACTCCTTGTCTGAGAGCTCAGCTGTGTACAGTCATGCAGTTAAACACACCTGGCCCATCTGCTGGGGTTAAGCAGGTTGCACCCTTCCTTTTATAGCTGAAACTGTGCGTGTTTGATTGTACACCTGACTGTGTGTCTTCTGTAGCCTTTGGGTCTGAAAGTTGGCATCCTGAGAGGGTAGGGGAAAGGAGGGCTAATCTATAAGAGGGTTCATCCTGCCCTTGAACGTTCTGAAACAGAGCGGTAGAATTAATTCTCCTATGAAAGGGTCCTGGCTGGTCGCATGGCAGATGTGCTCAAACATATAAGAAAGTGAGGAGTTCACGCCAGCTGCCCTCCTGCATCTATAAGGTCCTGTGAGACCTAAACTTTGGCTGGGTGAAAGGTAGCTGAGGTGAAGAGATGCTCCTGTGCTTGCAGTTAGGACTGCTTTCTCCACTGGTCTTCTTGAATACCCATTGTTGCTTCATGAAGCTCTACCCTCAAAATGCACTCTTTTTTGTTAGCCTCACAGTTAATTTTCACATTATGTGATATGCGTAGAGCTTTCTAGAAAGGGGGAAGAGGAGGAAGAAAAAGGTAGTTTCCTGCAGTAAACAAAACTAAAAAAATCAAACCACCTTTTTCTGATGACAAAAAAAAGGTCTTGTACAGGTAGGCTGATAGGTTGCTTTCCTTTACTCTTTTTGCCATCTCTTGAAGCTTTTCGTTGCAGGTAAGGAACATGCCAATGGAAAAGTTTCTCCTTAGAAGATGCTGTGGTCAAGAAAGATTCCATCTTTATTCTGCAGTAATTTTCTTAATAATAGTAAAGATCTTCTATATCTTCTATATCACATAGATGTGAGAGAAGAAATAACTGTATTATGCTTTTGGCAGGAAAGAAAAGTAATTTAAAATGAAAAATTGCTTCATTGAGGGCCTTCATTTGATGCCCTGAGCATAGATGAGAGCCAAGGAAGAGGAAACACTGACCTATGTTTCCAGGTACTTTGACTCTTACTTGGTGAAGTTGGGCTCCTTTGGATGTTTGGGTTTGATAGGATTAGTTTGTGCAACTGTTACGTCTAAACTACCCAGGGGTAGTAGTGTGTGTACATCTATAATGTGTATAATTGTAAGTGGCTTTGCCCTAATTTGGCTAGTTTGTTAAGCAGTAGATGATTTTGTGAGTAGCTGTCCTACAGCCAAAAGAGGATGTGGTTTGGGGAATGAAGGATTTGGTGGTGTTTTTACAAACTGGGTTTGTATCAGTGACGTGAAAAACATGTGTGCAGCACACGCGATCTTGAGGCACTGTAGGACAACAGCATTGTCTGAAAAAAACCACTACTGGCTTTTGAGGACCTCAGTGCCTTGAATACACCTTTCCTGCTGCTTAGTTTCTTAAACTTGTTAATGATGCTTTTTTGATAACTAAGAATTTTGCTCCGTGGTACGTAGCATTGTGTGATTGTTCTGCCCTGTGGAGAAGATGGTCGGTCCTCCCACCACCTTGAACACTCCTGCTCCAACAATGCTGTGCTGGCAGTGAGCTATGGCCCCCGGTGAGGGAAGCAGAAAAGGTGATTGATGCTCTGTGATGTACAAAGATCTGGCAAGCTGATGGTTGTTACTTTTTTTTTTCTGATGTGTTGAAGTCTCCAGTTATTCATAATAGCTCTTTTTACAGTTCTGAGGTGGCCATAGTGCAGAGAGCATCACTAACTAGTAATGTGCATTTTTAAAAATAAATATGGCTTCTTCCTCGCTGGAGGTTTGGTTACTTCTACTGATATTTGTAGTTCCTTGGGACAAGAGAGAAGAATTTGTGTTGGCGTCCTGCTCTCAGATTCTTGTCATGAGAAGATTTAATCAGTGTTCCCTTGAATATTTCAGACTCCCAAGCTTTAAGTACCAGGCATCTTCAAGTACCAGCATCTTCTGAAGTTTAATTCCTTAAGGTGCCAAATAATATTTTGTTACTAGAGTGTGCTGAGCTCCTTCAGGCCAGAAGCAAAAATAGGTCAAGTTCTCGTTCTGGTGTAGCTGGCTCCATCTCTTTGTTTGCTCATTAAACATAATGGAAAAATAAGTGACCTTTCTGTGCTTTCACAACCTGTTTTTCTTGCAGCTGCCAAGGAATCTGAGACCTGTGTCTTTGCAAACCACAGCTGATATGAGTACTTGTCTTTCAAAGCCACAGATTTCATGGGCAGCTTCTAGGAGCCTGGAGTACGTTGTGTGGCTGATGTGTCACAGCCATGGGCTTTGAAGTGGGGCGTGTTTTGTTTGGTCACGCAGTGTTGCAGCACCAAATACCTACGTTTGCTGCCTGTGAATGACCAGCAAAATTCCTGCTTACGTAGTTTCACAATCTGTTCCTTATGTTGATTTCTGCTTTTGGCTGTCAGTTCAGAATTAAAGGTGGCAGATTGCTTTTTTTGGCATCGTGGCCAATCAGATTTTGCAAAAACAAAAAGTTCATGCCATGTTCAGAACTATGTCAGACCTGTTCATGCTTGTGAAATGCCTTATAAGCAGCCTGCCAGAAAATGTTCCTTCTCTGCTTCTGTGATTTCTACCCCCTCATTCCTGGCTAGCTTTTCATGTTGGAAACACTTCTGATAGGTGCAGTCCTGCTAGTGACTTCTAGTAGTCTGAGGAGATCCCCACGGCTTGCCAGGTAGAGGACGATGGTGATGAAAAGTACTAAAACTGAGAGCCAAGAAAGAGTGAGTAGTATTAAGTGAGATGATTTTAGTAGTAGCATCTCTCTTAAGGTACTGACCATTGTGTACAACCCAGCTGTGTTTGAGTTTCGGGTGTTGAAATGTGGTAGTCCACAAATTGGAAATGCAGACAGGGGGTTTTTGCTTAAGTTTTCAACAAAGAGAAGTGGACCAGCTCCATTGCCTCACACATGGGAGATTTGCTGGGTGTCCAGGGATGATGAGGGGAGAGGTAGAGCTGTGTGGCCTTGCTGTGGGCTGATTGCCTCAGAAAGGGTCATGGTCTTGATTCACCTGGAGACACAATTGCTTCTTGCATGGTGCAGCAGTAATGCTTGCAGGGTAAAGGGGGAGCCAGCTGTACTCTGAGCATAGCAAGTTGCCAACCCAGAGACCCAGATGGCAGAGGGATGTGGTGTGATGAGCTCCTGGCCACACTGGTTGCTGCAAGTGTGATGTTGAAGCTGCTGTGGGTGAGTTCCTTGTTGTACTTGGAAATCCTTCCCACCGCTCCTTCTTGCATCAGTCTGGAGTTCGGGGGAAGATGAAGCCCTGAGTGGATGGTGGCAGTACAGCTTGTGCATGGGAAAGTGGGTGATGGTTTGGGGTGTCCAGAGCAAAGTTAAAAATATACATTGCTGCATTTAAACTATGTTTTGCTAGCTCTTGTCTGACTAAATTCAGCAGTGAAGAACCATCCATTGTCTTCTGAGTGTAGTCCTGGCTTTTCAGGTAGCAGATGTAGCAGAAGGTTTTACACTTGCAGCACGGGCTTAAGTCTGATCTAAAGAAAACCAAAAATGTAGGAGGGTGGGGGGAGCTCAGGCCTCAGTTTAATTTACACGGGCAGCAACACATCAGCTGATGTACAAGACGGTAACCCAAGAGGGTGTTTGCAAGGTTGTTGTAAAACTGTGGGTCATTCTAGACTTATCTACCAAGACTTGAAGTAAGTTTTCCTTAATGAGTCTCTTGTTTCCAGCAAAGGCTTAAGCTCTTAGTGTTAGTATTGCAAAATGAATACACGAGGATTTCTTCCACTGGTGTCAAAAGCTGACTTTTTATTAATGCATTGAATCCTACTGGAATGTATTCATGAATACTTAGCTTAATGTTGGTTTCCCCTCGCTGCAAGTTTTTATTACTAAGTAAATCAGACCATTTAGTATAGCTGTAGGCCAGTATAACGCTTCACAGTGCATTGCAAAAACATGGTTTAAATTTTGGCTTTGGATCTGATAGAGGGTTTGAATAAAATGAGACCTTACTTCTTGACAAAGCTTGGGGTATTTTGAAGAGCAAGTGAGTCATCTGTAAGCATGCCTTGGTGATGGTGAGCGTGGCAGTTGGGAAGGGCAAAAATAGGAAAAGAGAAGTTTTTAATGCAGGCATGTACTGGATGTATTTTTTTACTTTACAAACTGGATTTGTTTACTAAAAAGCAAAAAAGCCACCGATAATCCACTAGGCTAGATGGCAGCCAAACATGGCTGAGACTGTTCCATGCAGTCTTAAAATAGTTCTTAATTATTTCCCTCACAGCCAAAAAAACCTGGCTAGAAATGCATAACATAACTTTGTGACTTAAAATAAATGTCTTATCCTAAGGTAATTAATTTGCAATGCATTTAGAGTAAATGAAAACGTGTACCAGAGATGTATTATGAGCTTAGACACCAGCAACGATCTGATTCTGGTCCCATTGGTGTTTTGGCACAAAACCCTATTTACTTCAGTGGGCCTAATATTTTTGAAGATTTACAGCCTTATCACAAATGTTGCCATGGATTTACCCAACCACATACGTTTGGTGGAACAAGGGTTCTATGGAGACATTTACAAACATGACTGGAAAAAAACCCTTGTACTGTTGGCAGGCTTGCAGAAAACGAGTGAGATTAATGCTCAAGTTAGCACTAGGGACAGGAATAAGAAACACGTTCCCCTTCTAGTCCTGGTACAGGTGGGATCACATGCTTATATTGACTGAGGGAGCCATGGACTGACCTCACAGTAGCATCAGCTTGAAAGCAAGAGAGGGGAGTTCATCTTGGGGAAAACAAAAAGGAGGCAAAACTTTTTGGTGGTGTTTGTTTTGGTTTTGAGTGTGTTGAGGCTTTTTTGTTTGTTTTGGTTTTTAAAACACTGTTCTTCCAATACAATGTCCACTCCTCCAGCTCTGGTGGTTTGGGACCTCCTTTTTTATCTACCTCTGTCTGAAGAATCATAGCTTCATTTTTCTGAGTTTTCATCCTTGCCTGGCCAGGCTTTTGTTATTATACATGTGTGAGACGAGGAGGAATGCTTTTCCTTCTGACAATCTCTCAGATAAGGGAATAGTTCTCCTCCTTGTGTGTGATTTTGGGCAGTTTGTAGGACTGATGCACCACGCCTTGGTGGAAGTGTTACAGTAAGCTTATCCCAAGGGTAACCCTTTGGGCTCTATAGATCTTTTCACTCTGCCAGCAAGAGTTGCAGGAGGATGAGTGAATTAGTAATTTTTCTTGGCTTGGAGTCCTCGGCTTCTAGCTCTGGTGTGAAGAAGTGACCCTCATGCTGTAGGGCATGGGGCAATACTCAAGGGAGGAGAAGAGCTGTATTCCAGCTGAGGCTTTAGAAACTAAGAAATGACTGCTCTGCCAAGCAGCTTTGCTAAGAGGAAACTATAACACGGCTGGTGTGGCAGCAGAAGAGCAATTCTCCTGGGAAAATCTTCTGTAGGGCTGCAGAGTCTGGCTAGAGTGAAGGGAACCATCCTGATGGTACCTGCAGTGTGCGG
Source organism: Jacana jacana (assembly GCA_013400555.1). Taxonomy (NCBI): domain Eukaryota; kingdom Metazoa; phylum Chordata; class Aves; order Charadriiformes; family Jacanidae; genus Jacana; species Jacana jacana. The sequence goes on along the minus strand of VZTM01039692.1, from coordinate 128,887 downwards.
GGCTCCAGGTAAGCCCAGTAAAATGGAGCAGCAGGCAAGTGTTACAGGATTTAGGAACAGACTAGGCTGGATCATGGGTGGAGACAGTGGGAATTTATATTTTTTTAAAGAAACACTTGGTATGGGCTAGGGACAGGTGGCTGGTGTTCAGGGACTTGCAGGGGGTATGGAAGGAGGTGTGTATCTGAGCTGCTCCAGGAAAGAGTTGGACTAGTCTTAAAACATTCGGGCTTTTGGTATGCGGGAGCAGATGCCTAGCTTCATCCAATGGGGTAGATTGACATCTCTGTGAGATCACTGTTTTCAATCAGGATTTAAATGAGTTTTACATCTATACTTTAGTTACCTTTGTGAAAGCTTTAGTGTAGTTTGTACCACAGCGACCCTTTGCTGGTGTAAGGAATGTACCTTTCTATTGAAATGAGTATACAGTTCATAGCTTTCTTTGGTTAATATGTTTTTTCCATTTTCTGTTTAAAAAATGATGAATGGTGCTTTTCTTACTTGCTTGATTAATTTTTAACTTCTGGTTTTCATCAGGCTACATTTGGATGGAAATTGGAATCCAATTAATGAACAAAACCAGTGTTTAAAATTGTTTTCATTAGTTAAATGTGCTGGATATAGACGAAAATTCCTTATCGAGCCTGTTTTGTTTTTTAAACCATTCTGATTTTGGTAGAAACAAAGCAAGTATAATCAGATGTTTATGAAGTGAATTAATTGTTTCTGGTCACCATGCTCTTCAACAATCTGGGTTTTAGAACTGAGAAATCTTGGTTTCTGAATCTTGGTTTCTAGAGCACTCTCTTTTTCTTTTTCTTTTCTTTTTTTTTTTGTTAATACTTTAATTCTAAGAAGCTAAGCTCTCCATCTGAGTAAACAACTTGGTGGTGTCTGTGTGCCACAGCTATGTGGGACAGAAACTTCTCTCCCCAAAGCCATATTCCTCAAGTGTATGCAGGCCTCCCACCCTGCTGCCAGAAGAGCATCTAGATCACTTTATATTGTTTGAAGTTAGGGTGGACTAGTCCTAAACCCATCCCACAAACGTTGGTAGGGGAGAAGAGGTGGTCTGTACATCCCAGGCCTTCAAGAGTTACTCACAAGGTAGGATGGACGTATGGACTGTTCATCGTGGAAAACCTAGGGTACTATTTTAAAAGATTGCTTTTTGTTTCCCCCTGCGTTTCTGCCAGTTCCCAGGGTTGGGCTGGTCTTGAACAAATGATGTTCTTGGAGAGGGCGAGGGGAGTAGGGAATAATGTGAATGGGGAAAAGGAGAAAATTGTACAGAATTTTCCACATTGTCAAAAATTAGGTGATGCCTAATTCCATGACTTGATGAACCTTACAACTTCAGTAACAAATGTATGCTACCTTTAACATTTAGACTGAAAAGTATTAAAACTTATAACTGTACTTTTTAAGGGTCTTAAAATTTTGAAGTAAAAAATGAACCACAGGATGGTCTCTAAAGTCAATACAGACAGATAATCTCCAAGATATATATACACAGATATTTTAGTTTTAAACTTTTAAGTACGTGTTTAAGCAAAATTGGCTTTGTAAAGGGAGTGAACATTGAAGCTCAGATTCCACACAGTGGGAAATTAGTTTCCTAAATTTAGTGCTTCTAACATATGTTTAAGATCTAGGAATCTTTTTCTGATATAGCTCATGCTAGAAGTTCCTGGAAAGCTCTATGACTTATGTGGCATGGCATGGGGAAGATTAAATTATAGTTGATTTTCTTCCACCCGAAGCTCCTCAGAAGCCTCTGTAAGATTGATGGGTGGTGTAGTCATTGCATTACATTTTGATGTTTTTCTTGGAGGACAGTCTTCCAGTAAATACAAAAGGATTTTAAAATTATTGTGGCTGAGGAGGTGGACAGATAATAAATTGAACTTGGTGTTATGATACTCTCTTGAATGTCTTAGCTGGACTTGATTTCTGCAAGAAGAAAGCGCTGTTTTGGTAGATGTTTGTGCTTTAAAGCAAATGGAACAGTACGTTTTTTGAGTGGTCAAATCAGTGTGGGTAAGGAAATGGACATGATTCCTTTAAATGCTGCACGATGTTATACTGGAGAGGAATCTGGTTGAATTTGTAGCAATGTGCTCCTGCAGCTGAGAGCTCAGAATGTGTAATGTCGAGTGTATAAACAGTATTGACAGATCCTTCACTATTCCTTGATAAACATAATAGTTATTGCACCAAAACAGAAGTTTCACATTAACAAAGTTCATTCACAAAAAGTAATACAAAGTTTTTTTAGGAAAAAAAATAAAAGGAGTTGAAATGTATCAATAAGTTAAAATTATGAGGAAGGGATGGGGAAGGGGAGTGGTACAGCGAGCTGATTGTACAGCTGGAAAGACACATGTACATCTTCTGTCTTTCATTGCTGTTGTTACCCATGTTTCAAGCTCAAGGGTGAGGCAGCAGAAAGGAATTTCAGTGGTGAATCGATTCTAGCCAAGAAAGTGGCTGGAAATTGAGCTTTGGGGAAGAAGAGGGGGAAACTGCTGCAGGCAGATGGGCAACAGAGGGAAGGCAGGACATATCTGCAAAGAGCAGTAATGAAGTTTGATTTGTTTCAATGGTAGAGAAATGTGTCTGGAGGTGGATTTAGGTAGAAGCTGTGTAAATTATTGAAAAGCAAGTCAAGCTACAGGTTTGATTTGTAGCAGTGCTGTATGAATTAGCTGGGAGGTCTGTGTGAGTTTGCTCAAAGTTTAGCTGGAAGTTGCATGTGGAAGAGAGAACTTGGGCAGTGGACTTTTGCAGGAGCTGGAGTACATGTGGGCAATTGAAGGCAGGAGTGAGCAAGGGGAGGGTAAGCTATCTGCACCTGGTTTGGAAAGAGAGGTTGTGTCTATGGCCAGAGCAGTTAGTATGGGTCCTTGCAACAAACCCAGCAAAAAAACCCCACCCCACCAAATGCCTCATCAATTTGTATCCATTCAGAAACAGTTTTCTGAAGAGGTGAGCTCAGACAAATACCTACTCTAGCATTTTCAAATGACTGGAAATCTTGCTGGGCTCATGCTGAACCTGTAAAAGGGCTTACTATGAGTACGCTCACAGGATGTTGGTAATAGTAAGAGGAGAAAATGAGTAATCTTCTGGAAAGCGGTTGAACATATATACTGAAGTAACTGGTATCTTTCATTACAAGTACGCAGTTTCAGGGTGTAGTTTTGAGATTGCTTTAAAACTGATCTGTGGGTGGATTAAAAGGGCTGTTCCCACCTTTTCCTGTGCCCTGGCCTAGTTGTTGTTGTTTCTTCCTCCCTTGTTCCAAGGCTGCTGCTAGGCCAGGGACCCATCAGTGGGATCTGCAGTCGGGAGCGCATGGGAGCAGGGAGGCTGGGGGTGGAGGGCTACAGCCCATGGCCAGGGGAAAATCAGCACAGGCTGACTCTGGATCCTGATATCTTGTACTTGTGAAAACACAGGGTGAATTGTGTAACTGTTGTGATCACCTAAAGCCACTGGCAGAATGTGTTTCTATTCTCAATAGTCTATTTTGGGGTTTCTTCACCTGGTACATGGAGCTGTGCCTAGAATCTGTTTCCCCTGAGGCTACAGTCGACTTGTGTTTACCAAAAATAAAGTGGTAAAACTTGGAAACGAGCATTTTGTTCTGATTTGTTTACCATTAATGCAAAGGGAATTTGCTTCCCCTTGAAAGAAGTAACTGAAATTAAAAAAAGACAACAAACCAAAACAAACCAACCCCCCCCCCCCCAAACCCCAAGAAAAGCTTTTTTTAGGGATTGCAGCTGCTTTTTGCTTTGTGTTGTATATAGCATATTTTTCTTCTAAAAATATCCCAGAAAAGGCTGCTTTGGTGAGCATTTATACGTGGGCCTGTATCTCCATCAAAGTATACAAGTGAGCAGAGCTGAGTGTGGTTGGTCCCACGTGCTCGGGCTGGTCTGTATGGGTGGGCATCAAGAAAGCGAAGATGAGGATGGCTGCATCCTCTTCAAATACTTCTGTGGGGATAAAAAGCTTGTTGGCTTTGTCTTCTTGAGGATGAATGAAACAAATTTAGAAATTAGAGGGCTACATAGAGGAAGAAATGCTTTAACAAGGAGAAGTCTCAAATACCTCCTAGTTCAAAGAGGGGCTTGTGTGAAACGATTTAGAGAACTGGATAAATTACTGGTATGGTAGTGGAGTGGGTATTTGGTGGTGCCCTGTTACTCAAGATGAGCTCTCCTCAGGCTGATAAAGTAGTTATGGTGTACTGTGGCATGTGTAACCCCGCGGTTCGATCGTGGCTCTGCAGCACATAGAGAGGATCTCAAGTGTTGTGTTGTGCTCCCCAGCTGGGACGTCTGGCTGAAAGCAACAGGGAACTGCAGCGGTGCCTGATCTCCAGTGGGTGCAGTGTTGGGGTCCTCTTGCTTTTGAAAACGTCTAATCTGGCGTTTAATTTACCAGCCTGCTCCAGGCTCGCTGCCAAGGCTCCAACTGTTGCATAATGTTACACAGGAGGAATTGCTGGCAGTTTTCAAGCTGGCTATCATTCCAGATCACTCCCACACAAAGGAAATTGTAGCATATATGTAACTCTGAGGCTTTTTGTGCCACGCTCAGCACAATCCAAAATTAAAAAAATAACTAGGAAAACTAGAAAGAGTTTGCTTGCTCAGGCTGTAGTCCCTCCACTTGTAGCAGCCTCATCTACAGAGTCCTGCATGTGGAAGAGCATCCAGACAGTGCCAGGTAAGAATGAAAGCCTCGTGAAGAAGCAACACCACGACTGCTTTTTAAAACTCTAAGTATTAAAACTGCAACTGTTTTAGAAAAGATGAAAGAATCCTCTTTTGGCTCAAACTGTTCTTTCATGTTCTGTGAATTTTGTGTTTCCCAGACCCTTAATATTCAGACATCACAGGGCATCATGAGATTTGCCCCTCGTTTCCATGCATGCCTGCTCCCTACCTGTTTTCCTGTCAGTCTGACTCGTAATGTTCAAAAACATTCACTGCATTTTTCCTTCTTCCCCACAGCAACAGCCCGAGTCTGAGACTGTTCATCTGTTCATCCCAGCCTTGGCAGTTGGAGCTATTATTGGCAAGCAGGGACAGCACATCAAACAACTTTCTCGTTTTGCAGGCGCATCTATTAAGGTATTATTACACTGACTAACTTTCTCTCTATTCTACGTGACACCTCCAGCAAGTTTGCACAAGCAGTGTTTTCATGAACGTCCTCCCCCATTCCGTGCTTAGAATGTGATGTGATAAATGGTACACTTGTTTATAAATCATCTTTTAATCTTCCTTGAGACAAGATAATTAGAAGCATGTTTTCAAACGTCTCCTGAGGTGTGAAATATAAGCTGCAAAGAAAACTACTTTGGTGGTCTCAATTTCTTAGAAACAGACTTAAGTCTTAATGATGCACTACTTAAAGGCTTTCTTCTTGCTTTCCATACAGTGAAAATCGGGCAGGCAAATTCCCCTTTTAAAACCAGCAGCACAGGTGAAGTCTGCTACTGCTGTGGCTGCTCTTGCTCTGTTCCAGATGGATTGGTCTGAGCTGTCAAGCTGGGATGGCTCCAGGCTGAAGGGTTCATGTTTCAAAATCCCCCACGTACTCCAAGCTCCTGGGGTCATTCAGTCCTGTAACATCGCGTTTACCGTGGCACCCTGGTTTAGCATCCAGTTGCCTGTGTGGTGACCGCCTCGATGTAGCTAAGAACAAGACTGTTTTCAGAGGTTGACCCTCTTGGAAGCTTAAGTTTGAATTTTAGCCAGTATGGATTTCTCTTTGGCTGTGTCTAGGGGCTTGTACCAGTTGCAACTGTAGAAGGCCTTAGGTTTCTGCTACTAATGCCATTAAACCCACAAACATATTCTCTAGATGCTTGATCTTTTTTCTTGTAAGTAGTAACTTCTGCTGTAGAGAGAATGTTTTGGCCTAAAATTAAGAAAAAAAAACCCAACAAAACAGACGTGCAACACATCTTATTTTCTATGCTGTTAGTTTGTGACAATTTCCTGCTCAGCTGAAGCAAACATCATCCCCTCCCTTTGTTTTGCCCAGGAGATGTGGTTTGTTTAATGGAGCAGGGATCTGCCGGAGGTCAAGGCAGTTCAGGGGCAAAGGGGCAGGAGATGGCTGTGCAAAGTTGAGCTCAGTGAAGCCAGCAAGGGTTGGTTTGGCTGGGAAGGTGTTCATCTAAGCGTGCAGAGCAAAATAATTGGGGAACCCTGATGAAGGAGTGTTGTATGTGGTTTGCTGAATGCCGATCCATTTACCGGCCAGTCAGTCCACTGGCAAGCTGCTCAATTCCATCCTTTATTGAGCAGCATGTTTAAATAGCTGTGATACTACCCAGATGGTTTACATTAGTAAAGCACTAATAGTCATATTTTTAGGGGGGGAAATGGAATAAAAGGAAGTGAGAGGTGTTAAATTTTTTTTATCAAATCTGTCTTGCGTGGAGGTGTGATGTATCACACAGGTTTCCTCGTTCTCTCTTCATTCCTATGGTTCACATCTAAAGATTAGGCAGTATATGGAAGGTACTGCTAGGTGGAGAGAGAAAGGTGAAATAACCTGGACCTCCAAGAAAAGAACCCGTCCAAACTAGTTCTTGAGTTAGTCCTGGGAAGACAGTTCAGTGGAAAGGGAGTTTCCCATGTTTCTCACACATCTGGCTAACAGTGGCCTCAGGCTTCCTCTACGGGCTGGCACCCCTCTACCCAACGCACTTAACGTGTCTGTGTTAACTGGAATTCAGTTAAAAGTTTGCTAAAGCTCTGGTCTTTCATTCCTTCAGCAGGAATAAAATAAGATTATTTTTTTTTTGGTGGAAATAAGATTAAATTTTAACTGTATGGATACAGGGTATGCTTGCTAAACTGGGAAACATCCTTATTTATTAAAATAAAAATGTAATTTCATCAGTAATGTGACGGAACAACATGGAGCAGCATGCATCTGTGTGACAGTGTTAAATGTGGCAGTGTTTGCTTGTTCAAAACTTCTGAACTTCCTTTGTGTTGACCCACTTACCCTTTGTCATAACTTTTTGAGCAAAATAAATTGTGACTCATCAATGAAGCTGTGTTTTTAGCTAAGAGTTGGAGGGAGTGCTGCCTGAATAACTGTTAGCTTGCCAAATTGTAGTAATTGTACTTTGTGTGTGGAGGAATTAAGTCCTTGTGTGTGATGCTCTGAACTTGTTTGGAGTTGTGCTTATAGAATCATAGAATGGTTAGAGTTGGAAGGCATCGAGTTCCAACCCCCCTGTCTTGGGCAGGGACACCTCCCACTAGACCAGGTTATTCAAAGCCCCATCCAGCCTGGCCTTGGACACTTCCAGGGATGGGGCATCCATAATTTCTCTTGTTAGCCTTGAAGTAAGACTAATAGAGCTGCAGATGTACAGGGGGTCCTCAACAAGGCTGTGGTGGCCAGCCTGTAGCTTTGGAGGCATGTGTGGCTGGTGACAAATTCAGGCTGTGTTCCTGCACCTGGGGACCTTGGCTTGGTAATGCAGGTTTGGTGTGTGGCTCCAGCAGACCGGATTATTCAGTCAAGAAGCCAGGCCTAGATTTCTGCTGCCCACCCTGTGCTACAGTGCTCTAGGACCTGCTGGAACCATTGGCATCTCCTCAGTTACAAATTCTTCCCAGAGTTAGCCCTTCCTGTCTCTGAAGATGTTGGGATGAGCATTGTAGGTTTTGGGTGTATGAACGTGTCAGCTTGTGACTTGGCACATGGAAGACTGGTTGTTTTCTGATTAGGAATGTAAAATATTTCTCTCAAAAGTCAAAAATTCCCCACTTGGATACTATCTATCTGTATATAACTTCTCCTTTCAAGAGCAGACAGATGAAAAAATCTCTTTGGTTGCCCTTCAAACATGATACATGTTTATGTCCCAATCCTTGGCCATGTAGGCTCAGGATGTTTGAAGGTAAGAGCAAAGCAAGGAACGTCCCAGAACTTTTAAGCAAGAATAAGGTCCAACAAAGGCTCGATAGAAAATGCTTTTCCTAAAATTTCAATTAAGGCACTAGTGTTCCTGAGAAAAACACGAGGTGGCTGAGAGGCCAACTATGCTGCCCATTGTAGACAAATGGCAATTAGCAGGCTGAGCTCTGTGCGGTCTTCTGCCTCCAAATGTGCCTTGAAGTGTTGCCCCTCTAAAATACTTGTGTTCCAAGGAATGAAGGGATTTAGTCTGTGCTTGCCCTTACTGTGACATCATGTCATATAAATGTACTGCTGTTAAATGGCTGTATTTTTAGGTATAGCCAATCGGAATGCAGAAATCGTTGAAAAATAAATATGCAAACCAGATAACTAGTATGTAATGCCTTCTCCATCTTAGTGTACAATATGAATAATTATATAAACTTTGGTTAGCAAAATTCTTTAGTGAAAATGATGCATGGTGGCTGGTAATTTGTCTGAAATAAGCTACAGCTGTTAAATATGAATAACATCCCTATGCCAACAGCTAAGATGAAATCCTGTAGTGTTTAATATATTGCCCATTCAACAGTGGCTATGTAATACTAAACGCAACAATGGAAATGTCAGTTGTGATAAACAAAAGATTCATCCAGAATGTCAGAGGCTAGTTTGAATTATTTAATGCCACTGGAGTCTGAGAAAAACACCCACAGAAATCTTACTTTTGTGGTGACATGAACTGGTAAAGACCCTACAGGCGTCTCTGCCTCAGCTCTGGTGGAGCTTAATTTTTATTTGGGTCGTACAAATAAATGTCTGTAGATACAAACCCCTTGGAAACTGTGAACTCATTGTCCAGTATATGGGGACGTTTTGGATCTGATTAGTTACAACAGTAAAGTGATCTTCTGCTCTCAGGGGGACGGATGCGAACTTTAGCTAATGAGCAACACCGGTTAGAAAGACTGTTTAAGTTAGTGGTTAGGGATGAGAATCTGGGTCTATTAACCATACTTGTCTTTTTGAAGGCTACGTGTCTTACATCACTCCTAGCCACATGAAAATGGCTTGTGGGATCTTGCCATATGTGGATGAGTAGCTATATGCCTTTAATTTTCAGAAGTAAATTTGCCTATGGTTTAGCCAATTTCTCCGTATTTCATTACAGCTAATTAATGCACTTTAAAGAGAACAAACCCGTCATGACTGAAGTGTAATGCTGCTGCTGTAACGAATAATTTTTCACTCTTGAACAGAATGTGAGACTGAAACGGGGAGGAGGTGGCTTTAAACTATTCCTTCAAAAGACAGCTACCAAAAGCTATGTTTATCCGTTCCAGATTGCCCCTGCTGAAGGACCAGATGCCAAGCTGAGAATGGTTATCATCACTGGACCTCCAGAAGCTCAGTTCAAGGTACAACATATAAAAACTTGGCAGTCTGTAGTGGCCTTTGGATGGGAAGGGACAATATTGAAAGCAAAGCACTTGGTTCCAAGCACCATTTTATTCAGAATGTTAGTAAATACTTAATGTTTGCTTTCCTTTTGCCAAAAGGTATGTCCTATGTATATATGAGAAATGCAGTACTACCAGAGGCCACCTGAAAACTGGGGGGAGTTTTGTGTAAGTTAGAATCGAGTCTAGCATGAAAATATGGCAGTGTTAAATTCCAAATTCCTACTTTTCCCTTTTATCTATGAACACAGTACTTCAGTATTTCTAGCTTGTCTTAATACATGCAACAGCTTAGTGTATTAATCGAAAAAACAAAGCTGACAAGATGAGAGACTGAGTCTTCCCAGGTTACTGTTCTGTGCCAAATGGAAAATGCGTTTTGGGTGGCTCTACAGATAAACACAAGATTTCTAATTGTATTTCCACTGCAACTACAAGGAGATACTCAACCTGATTATTCCATTTTATTTTCAAATTGAGTTCTGGAGTGGCCTTCTGCCTTAAGTGCCAAGGGATAAATCTAGTTACCCTAAAAGTAGTTGACCATGTTAGGAGTGATGCAGCAGCCTGGCCTCATCACACACGAGGCCCAGAGCAGGTAGAAAGTCACTTGAGGGTTCATGTCCTGGCACCATTCTCTTGCCTGTTCTCATTTTTGTCTTTGTATTTTTGCTTCAGGGCATCTTGCAAGGATGTGCACAAACTTTGGGCATATCTAGAATCGGTTCATTAATGCCTTTAGGAGTTTTGGAGAAGTATCAGGGCAGGTATTTTGCAGTGATAATACCAAACTATAGAGACATTTGGGATTATTGCTCAGTTATGTACATGCGAGAAGCTATTGAAGATAAAGCAAAATTTAGAACCTCTGCCACCTTGAGGCTTTCTGTGTGCATGTGGGCTATGCCACATGGCATGTTCCACATATGGAGGGGCTCTTGTAACCTGGGATCAACACAAGGTCAGATTCTGGCTACCTTTTCTTTCCATCAGGTATCAGTGAACGTAGCCTCAAGCAGCAGTGGGCTGCAGTAGACTTGGGTATCCCTTTTCCTGACTTCTCATGCAGACAAAGGCTGCAGGAGAAGCCTCCATAGGCATCCTCTCTGAGATAGACTTGAAGTCCCACAGAGTATTTTGACAGCTCTTCTTCCCAACCTGGATCATGCAAGGAGGAAAATCTCCCTTTTCTGTACCCCTTAGGTTGCTTAAAACCACATTGAGTTACTTCTCTGCATTTGGGCTTCTGCTTCCAAAGAGGGATCAATGTATTGGCACAGCTGATACTCCTGAGTACACTGGGCTTGTGAAGGAGAACCACCCCTGGGGCTTCCTTCAGCTCCAGCCCTTGTAGTCTTTTACTACTTTTAGAGCAAAGTTCTCGGTCCATTCTTTTATCACCACTGTTAACCCGAAACATGCCTTGCAGTCAGGGTCAAACTTCAGTGCTCTCCTTAAGCTCTGTTTAGGAAGGGACTTCCCTATCTTTGAGCATAGGCTATTGCTTGTTAGGCACCAAGAGTGTAAATCTGGGTGCACAACAACTTGGAGAGGGAATAGCTGCTGCTCCAGATGAGTAACCAGCTCTTGGAGAAGGCGGCGTCATCCCCGAGTCTGCGAGTTTGGCATCCTTTCCCTACTACATTGTGTTCTGCTCTCTGTGATTCATGTCCGTGGAAGCTGCAGTGCCTGCACCCCTCTCTTCCCCAGCTGCAGCCTGAGGATGGTAGAGTGTGGGGGGCTATTTATTAGCAAGACAATGGGAAGAGAAATGTGCCCTTGCTTACAGCTGCTGCTGCAGTGCTCCTGAGAGCTCAGGTGTAACACTGATATCCAGAAATGATCACGTTGCCTTGGATCTGGGACACGTGCAAGCAAAGTGGAAATCTAGTGTAGACAACATATTTCAGCTACTATTGTGCTAGTTTAAAGAATTCCAAGAGATGTGAGGATTTGGGATGTTGGAAATGCATCTACTATCTCTTACAACGTCAGCATCCCACCTTGCTTTATAACTCAGCAGTAATACATGCCTCTTTCCCTAGAGTGGCTCTCCCACCGAGCCCTGCAGCCCGTGCAGGTTGTCGAGGTTGGCACACAGCAAGCAGTGCTATTGAAATACACAGCTGTGCTGGCTTCTGTCTAGTAAGTTTGGAAGTAATGGCCAAATCTCCAGCTCAAGGTGATGGCTGGGAGTAGGACTTATCAGCTCTTGGCAAACCCTTTTAAAGTGTTTTCCTGGAGCAAGAATCTCTGATTCTAGGGCTGTCGATGGTGCTGGAACATGGCAGTTGTACTGAGGTTTTTGCCTGGCTTTCTTTGTGTAGTCTCACCAGACTACACACCAGAAAGATTTGTCTCACCAGAAAGGTGGTAGCTTTTGTCCCCAGTGTCAGGGTCCCACAATCTACAGTATCCTGTGTGCTACAGATTTTCCTGTGCTCTTTGAGTAGAAGTTGACTTACCTTAATTCCTGAGTACTTCCAGCTCCAAGGTCACAACATTTCTTTCATCTTCTCCATGTTGGAGAAACATGAACTTGAGTAGACTTTTAGGACCTGTCTAGAAATGAGATAAAATAAGCTGCCACTATTTAAAATAACTATTGCATTGTGCAATCTTTTTGGACTTTTCATATTCCGTTGTGGTGGTTGGTGGCCTGTAAGCTGGTTGGCTTTAGTGTGTACTGAGTGACACTGTACACTGGTACGTACATGATTTAAAGAGGGTGATAAAGAATGTGAACTAGAAAAGCTTTGTGGTCCTAGGCTTACGGTCTTTACCAGCATCTCTCTTCAGTATTTCAATAGAAATGTGATGGCTTTAGGAGATGCAAGTAGAAGATCTGGCTATTGTTTCTCAAGAATTCACTGATGAACAGCAGGGGATAAGGAAATGAATGTGTTTAAAAATCAGCAAGTCTCAGACAACGTTCATCTTGCTACCTGGGACTTGTGTTCCCTGGAAAAGGGAGCTGTGTGCTGGCCTGAGTTCCGCTGTTCCCATGGGGCTATTTAGATCTACGCAGTTTGAGGTTTCTTTTTTCCCTTTAGACAATCAAGCAAGCTCAGATTCAGATGTATTTTAAAGAATACATTGTAATGGATTGGAAAAGTGGGCTGGTTGCTCTAAATAGAGTCCTTATCCCATGACTTGGGTGGGGAGGAGGCCTTAGTAGCTTTTTATTTTTTTTTCATTTAGCATTCATAAAAGTACGGATTTCTGAGCCAGTTGGTTGCATTCTGTGCTCCTGAGTATAATTAAAAAATTCTTCAGCCAGATAGGTCTTCTCTCCACCACTCTTTACCTCTATGGAGATGCAATAGTTTCTTTTGAAAGCACTATTTCTACTAAAGCAGTATAATTATGCTCTGTGTTCAGTCGCTCCATGGTTTGTCACGCAGTCTTTAAGGTTGGACAGTGGTGCTTCCTAGTTTGGTACAAAGACTTCTTTTCAAAGAATAGTTATTGTATTTATTAGAAAAACCACTTTGTCAGGGTTGTGTACTGGGAATTCTCCTTTCTGTGGATTTTTTTTTTGAGGTGAACTAGGTTTCAGTAAGTGCAGGATGCTCACTGAAAGCATTTTGTTTTCAGGCTCAAGGGAGAATCTATGGAAAACTTAAGGAAGAAAATTTCTTTGGACCTAAAGAAGAAGTGAAACTTGAGGCTCATATAAAAGTGCCATCCTACGCTGCTGGTAGAGTTATTGGTAAAGGAGGCAAAACAGTAAGTAGCTGAAATAAAACTTGTTGTTCAGTTATGGTTATTTCAGTGTGTATGTATCTCTAAGGTTTAAACATTTAGCTATTGGCTCATCCCCTTTTGAGCTACGTTAAAGCAGGTGTTATTTTCTTCGCTGTTCTTGACAAGCTCTCTTCTAGTGGAGTCGAGAAGCTGATAGAATGATTTATTTAATCTTAAAATAAATAATAACGTAACAAAAATCTGATAGTCCCAGTCAGGTCTGCAGGGATTTTATTAATAGAAATGTAGCTCTTCCATTTAGAATGAACACGTTCCCACTGAAGACCTACTTCTGTGAACCTCACCTTGTGCCAGGATTTGCAAAAAGATTTCACTAAGCTCATTTAATTAAAATGATATCCAATGTGTACAAAGGTGGCATCTCTGGCCAAAACTGAATGAAAAGATAGCTTCTAAATAAGTGGGAGGAAATGAAGACAAGTTCAGACCTCAGTATTACAAAAAGAAAAAGAATTAATTTTTTTCAACGTATTTGATGGCATTTCTTGGGCTCAGATTGTATAAAATAACATCCCATGGAGTTTTCAAGCCTGAGAAGGTGCTGGTGCCCCGGTATTGTCGTAGGGTTGTAAGTCAGGAGCTACCTGATACTTGCAAAGAAATGGGTCCCCATCCTTGAGCGCGACGGGGTGCTGAAGCTGTGAGGAGGCAGCGTGGCCTCTCATTACCCGCAGCAGTAAGAGGTTTAAGGACAAACATCTCTGAAAAGCTGTTCATCTAAAACGTGTTTGATTAATGCCACGCATCTCTAAAATGAAATGGGTGTAAACAGGTCAAAGACTCTAACCCTACCTCTGCTGAGCGCTAGAGAAGCTGGTAGGCTGCTGAAAAGTACTTTGGAGGGTTCTCATTGCTCTGTCTAGAGTTCTCCATCTCGTGGAGGTTTTTCAAGGAAAAATGTATAAATAGTTTGACACTTTTTTTTTTCTTATTCCCTGCATTATGCATTGTATGAGTTTTCTGACCTTAAACTTGTAAACTCAACTGTAAACACTGTGGCATCTGTTTGCTTTTTAAAGTCATGTATTTAGCACCTTCTGCGTGTTGTATTTAGTCTCTAAAACACTTCTACAAACCTAGAGAACTTGGTGCTAATTTATGTGGAGACACAAGAGGCTCATCTTGTGAAGCGCTCGCTGCCGCACAGCGATACTTTCTCTTAGCCGGTTTCCTTTTTTAAACATAACTTTTGAGACTGATGTTTCCGTGGTCAGCAGTGTCTGCAAGGCTCGGTGGTTGTGGGGTGTATGGTTGTTGAAGGTTTTCTGACTGCTTTATTCCATTTTGTAGGTAAATGAGCTTCAAAACTTGACAAGTGCGGAAGTCGTAGTCCCTCGTGACCAGACACCTGATGAAAATGATCAGGTGGTTGTGAAAATAACTGGTCACTTCTATGCATGCCAGGTAGGAGTGGTGGAAGGAATTTCTCTTATTACCTTGATTTCCGTGGTCTGTCCTTTATATATCCGTGTCCAGAGCCAAGGGATGGAAGACTTCTGCTTGGGACACAGAAAGCACTGCTTGCCAGACTCCTCTGGTTGTCTTGCTGTGATAAACTTTTCTCAAGCCTGTGAGATTGATACCAATCTTAAGATTTAAAAACTTTTAAGATATGTAAAACACTCTTCTTAAATTCTCCTACTAATGTACATAGGCTCTGGCTCTCACTGCTGAAACTTTCAAGGCAAGAGAAAACCCAAGTTGTGATGGGACTGAAGTTCAGCTGGAGGGGAGATAGAAGCCATCCCACAGTACCTGACCAAAGCTGCTCATATATAAGCACTTTGGCCACGTGGCCCAATCTGTTGCTGTAGTACCGTAAAGAAATGGATCGCAAGATTCCCTCCTCTCACTTAACTCTGAGTTCAGAACAGTTCCTTTAAACAATTTTGTGACAGGTGACTTGTAGTTCAGGAAGGAGATGGGGGAGCTGGTCAACCCTGTAAATCTGATCTTCTGGATTCCCTGGTGTATGGGGGGGGTGGGGAAAAAGTCTGCTCTCTATTAAAATACAGCGATTCTTATAAAAAAAGTTGGTATCTCCAGAGATGTAATATGGAAGTAGCTTGTAGTTTCAATGATCTTAATGTTGGTAGCCCTATGCTCCTGCTCTCTGTGTTACAGATATGCAAAGTGACTGTGCAGGTAGTCGTGGTAGGTGGAAAAAGAAGAAAAACTCAAAATTAAACTGTACCCCATGACTGATGTGCATGTGTTGGAGTAACCTTGTCAGTGCCAGGAACTTAGTTAGTCCAGATTTTCTTCCTCCCAGTAGCAGCGATAGTCTGTTGGACACGGCAGTCGCTGCAAGGTGGCGTCATGATGGCTTGTTTCTCCTTTATGTCCTTCAGCTTGCTCAGAGGAAAATTCAGGAAATACTGGCTCAGGTAAGAAGGCAGCAGCAACAGCAAAAAACATTGCAAAGCGGACAGCCTCAGCCCAGACGGAAATAAAGGATTAGGAAACGGCCCATCAGAGACAGATGCCAGACCAAAGACAGACTGTGCGACAGCGACGGGTGGTGAGCACCCGTTGAAGTTATATGCAGAAGATCCACCAAGCCAATCACCTGTTCGAGGACCAGGCAACCGTTGAACGCTGTCTCTGAGAATGTATTCTTTAGGCTCTCTCAAACTTTTGAAACCCAGCTTTAAAATAAGGACCCCTTCACTTCCCTTTTGTTCTATTCTCACAATTTAACATAAACTCGTTAGTCTTTTTTATTGTTCTTATTATTCCCCAACAATTTTAGAACTTGGTTTAATGAAGCTTTCTCTTCTGAGTTCACTGGTTTAAAAAAANAAAGGAAAAAAAGCAAAAACCACCAAAAAAAAAAAGAAAAGGCATTGCTCTTCTAGGTCCAGTTGTAAAAGAAGAAACACATTTGGAGGGTGGGATCGTGGGTGGGCAAGGGTTAGAGCAAGGGTATCGACCAGAGTTTAAGTGTCAGTCCCAATGTTTGAAACAAGTGGCATTTTTTAAAAAGAATTTGGTTGCATTTTTACATAACACTGCCATGAATAACCTAAGGGAAGTGTTGAATGGTGTTGGCCAGGGCATAAAAAGATAAATATGCATTTTACTAAACTACCTCAGGCATTTAGTACCTCAATGAGAAATTGTTCCTTTTTTGCTTTTTTTTTTTGGTATTTTGTATACTTTATAAAGCTAATAGTTCTTGAGCATTTTATTTTTTTAAAAAAAATTAAAATTTGATCAGCCACCAGCCAGGAGTACTACAGACTTATCGGGGAAAAAAATTATAGTAGAGCACTTCTAGCTGCTGGCTGACGGGAGTAAGGTGGGTAAAAAACACCAGCCTCAGGTTTTCTGAGGGCTTCAACACCATCATTTGTTTAAGGAAAAAAAAAAAAATTCAGTGAATGTTCAAAAGCTAGTGAATGATGCCAACATTCTGATAGCAGCAATGCCGTTTAGTTTTCTTTTAAGATGGGATGAAAAAGTTTGTGACGGTACTTTTTTGGGAACAGGACAAGGAAGTGATGGCAAGAGGCTGGGGTTGGGGGAAAAAAATTAGAAGGCTGCAAGAGGCTGAATTTTTTTTTTGTGCTACTTGATTGAATGCATGAACCCTTTGTGCCTTTGACCATCACTACCTAATAATGCTACATTTAACCATTTGCAGCCCATTTGGACTTTGCCATTTTGTTCAAAGAGCAAGCTTCATCTTCAGTTTGATAGAACACTCGATCTGGCAGAGCGGCTCTGAGGCCGGGAGGGTCTCTGCTGTCTGCGGGTCACATCATAACTGCTTTCGGTTACCACCACGGGGGAAGGTCAAACGCAGTTTGATCACATTGGAAGATAAGGAAAGGCTAAGTTTACATATCCAGCCGCTGTTATGGGCCACACTAAGCCACTTTGAAGGTTTTAAAAACTATTACAAGAAAAAACAAACAAACAAACAAACTAAAACCAACAACCTCTCTAGCCTGGCTTATAATAGATGCAGCAGGATTTATGCACGTTCTGCAACCAACCATTAGAGGAGGAAAAAAAGCAAAGCAAAATGTCAAAAGGCAGGGATAACAGGAAAGTTACCAAATTTCTTAATTTCCGAATGTAATTTGAATGATGATTGTGGTAATAGTGACACATTCAAGTTTCTACAATAAACTTCAGTCTACCTCAGTTTAAGAAAAAAGAAAAAAAAAAAAAAAGAAAGTGGCAACACATGGTGCATAAAGACTGCTGTGTGTGTGTGTGCGCGCCTGTGTGTGTGTGGTCGACAGAGCCATGCTATTACCTCTGAACCTTTTTTTGTGATGTTTTTTGTGCATGAGATGATCAGAATCACCATGCTGCACTGATTTGAGGGGCACAACGAGCAAAACCATTTGTTTCATCATTTTGTTATCTACCTCTTAGGTTCATGTTGAAATAGAGGCATTACTACATAGACTAGATAATTTTCCCAAAGATCATTGTTGTACAGATTAGATAATTTTGAAAATGGTCTGAAGTGTTTTTTCCTGCATCTCTTCTTTACTAATTGGTTTAAAAACCACAAACTTATGTTGTAGTTTTAGCAAAGAAAAATGAGTTTCTTTTTCCTTTTTTGACAGTGACCTTCATCTAGCCTTTAGGATAATGTTGTTGTTTTTGTTTTTGTTTTTGTTTTTTTTTCTTACAATGAATTTAAAATTACTGAAGTATGGAAAGTCATAGCATTTTGATTTTTGTTGAGGCTGAAGTCAGTCTGACGTTCCTTTCTTAACAGTTGAGAAGGATTTGACTTCATTATTTTCCGTAAAAGTTTCTTTACGAATAGGCGCTGCATTTACATCTGCTGATTTAAATACTGTCATCTCTCTTAAATTGCTAGACTTAGGATGGTAAATCATGTTTTTCTTTTCAATTGAGACTTGGTAATTTGGAGTATTTGGGAATAGCTAGAAAGTAAATGCTGTAAATGATTTCAGTATCCACAAAGTATGGATCACTTTTCATCTGTAATGTGCCCCCCAATGCAGCTCCACTTGCCAGATGCCTCTGAATGGAATAAAGAGTTTAACTCCTATCATCAGCTCAAGTTGTGTGGCGTGTTTGTAAACGAGCGAGGCCCAGGGACAGACCCGTGGAACTTTGATCAAGTTGGTTTTCTGGCCCTAATAACTGGATAAGGATGAGCAGTCACCCCCAGGCCTTCCAGCCGGGCTCCAGCGTGTCTGCACCTCCCAATACAAGCAGTGACTTCTGTGGTGCTTTAATTCCTCTCCTCCCTCCCTCCCTCCCCCGTGACAGCACCCTACGGTCTGTAGCACAACCTGCAGTTCGTGCTTTCCGTCTCCCGCACATCACTTGGGCTGATTTGCACCCAACAGTCCTGACCCAAGGCAAACACAAAGGAGTCTTTTAACAGGTTTGAAGCCAGATCTGAATTGCAGTTAATTTATTTTGTTTTTCTCTTTAGATGCTTTTCCCCTGTCTATTTTGGTGCCATCAGGGTGATGAAGCTGTGTAATGAACACGGCCCTGGAAGCCCAGATCGGCAGAACCAGTCACACAAGCAGGGGAACATGACAGCAACCTGTATCCTGCTCCTACCACCACTACCACCCAAGCGCCCACCACTTGCTGGGAAGGTGGTACCGCCTCTCCGTTTAGATCCTTGTTGTGATGGTTTGGAATAGAAATGAGACTGGATGTTTAAATGTGAACGCTTTAGAGTGAGAGGGAAGGGCTGGGGAATGAAGGGGTGTAATGAATAATCTAACACAGTAGCTTTGAAAGAGGAGTGCAAAACAAGTTTGGCTTTCCAACTCCAAACTCTTGCACCCTCCCACTTGTCTTCACAGCTCAACTATTGGGACCAACCAGCAGGAAGAGGGAACTGAAGAAATGATGTCTGTAGAAGACACTGTGTAGGGTACTGCGTTTCACAGGGAACTCTTAAACTCATTTTACTCATTTACTCATTTTAGTGTGGGCTCTCATCTTCTCAGAACCAGCTTCCCTGCCCTTTGAGCAACATCAGAAGTTGCCCCTCGCCCTCTGTCACTGGTGTGTTTGTAAGTTTTTAAGCATTTGCTTAACTATGATGCTTTTTAACCATTTTTTTAACCATGATAACTTTCCACAGCGTTTATCCCAGAGCTGGGATTTGGAAGGCCTGTGCTCCTTGTGTTAGTTCCCTTGAAAGGATGTGTGTGGGCTCTGCCCGGCAGCACGGGCTCCTCTGTCACTGGTGTGTTGGGACTTCTAAAAGAACACAAAAAATTGTGGTGTAAAGCACTGAAGCTGGGTGTAACAGAGAGGGACGCAAATGCTGCTTGATATAATGAAGTTACTCAAATTAGTGCAGGTAATTGGTGAAATGATGACAAAAGTTTCACTTTGATAATAGTTTCTCCTCACTATCCCACCACTGAGGGATCCTGCAGAGCCAAACCTGTGCAAGCTCTGCAGATCAGCCTCTGGGCTCACTGGACAAGCTGCACAGGAATCACCTGATCGGTAGAACTGAACCCGTTCCCAACTATTTCCCTTCCAAAAGGGTCTGATGTTGCACACACTGACCTTTCAGACTGTCCCTGCTCATTCCTAGGCCCAAACGTGGAGGAGGGTCAGGCAGGGAGCCAAGCTTTTAATGTTCTCTTCCGAGTGCTCCTCTTGTGACTGTGCTCTTTGAGCCGGGACCCACTGTACGTGGTTGTGGTGCCTGGATGTGGTTTCTCTAATGGCTGAACCTGCCTCTGTTCCTCTAGTACCACTTCTCTGCAGCAGCAAAAGGCACACGGCTTCAGGGAACGATCCAATGCTGCTCCTACGTCTCCCTCCTAGGAGGAAATGCCTGATTTAGAACCCCTTGCTCTGTAAGACAGCCATGGTTATCCTTCCCCCATGTGGATTACTGATTGCCCTTGATGATCTTAAAGGTCCCTTCCAACCTTCTGTGATTTTAGAAATCATTCTTTACAGTCAAATTTCATGTGGTTAATTTTTTTCCCCTTATTTCATGGGCAAAGATGTTTTCTCTGCAGAGTTTAACTGCAATTAACTGCACAGAACTCTGCTTTATTTGATTTGTAGAACTATCTGCTGCCTTTGTACCAAAGAGCAGGTGAACTCGGGGACAGCTATTCCTGAAGGAACAGAAGTTACACCCAGCAGGAAAACTTCAACAGGCTGAAATTACAGAATTTTCTTGGCTGTTTTTTTTTTCAAGTGAAACACACACCCCTTTCCCCCCAAAAAACACAACCACAGGCATGAAAACCAAGGTCAGTTTCTTTGAGCATTACAGACAGCAGCTGCTGCACGGGGAGGAGAGGCAGAAAGGGGGAGCTGTAGGGGAAAGGGGCGATTACCCTCAGGCTCCTGTCTCCAGATGCATGGCAGAGAAGAGATGGTGGTTCCCCTAGGAAGCTCCCTTATGATAGGGTTTCTTCTTACACATTTTATGGTTGGACTTGATCTTAAGAGTCTTTTCCAACCTTAATGATTCTGATCACTTTTGTACCTTGTGCAGAACGTTACCTCGGCACTTCCAGTAACTACACTGGTTTGTACTGATCAACTGTAGCGACTGTTGGGTCAGTCATCAAGACTGGAGGTGTCTCTCAGGGCTGCAAAGCACACTCCTTTCTCCTTCCACTCAGCAGCTGCATTAAGTTCTTGTCTCAAGGTCATCACTGCTGTTAGGAGTCAGTCCAAGTATAAAGTCTTCTGGCAGCAACTGTGGAATCATTTGTGCTAACTGGTCATCATAGGAACCAAGAGTCCATAGTTTCTCCAGTTCATAAGCCTCCCGTGTCTCTGGCAGCATGAAATGGATCACTACGCTGCCTGCACAGAACAGAAATTGACAATAAGTGAACATGAACTGTAAAAGCACTACTAGACTTCCAGCTGCACAAGGAGTTCAAGTCTTCCACCCCTCTTCTGGCTACATCAGCTGATGGAGGTCTCTTAAGTTGCAGAGTCCAAGTTCTGAACAGAGTTAGGAATTGGTTGGTCCTTCAAAAGACTACAGGCAGGAGAATGAGAGGGACAATACTCTGATTTAAATTAAACACCATCACAAGACTCCAGAGAAAAGAAATTATGACTTTCAGAGGCCAGAAGGAAGTCAAAAGAAACTTTAGTTGAAGGAGTCCCCCCTCATGCAGATTGTCTTACTTGTCAGATTCACAAATACTTACCAAAATCAATGCACAGCCAGTCATCTGTCTCTTTCCCTTCAATCTGAATATGAGGATCACTTTCTTCTTTGTGATACTTGTACTGAAAGAAGCCATGTCAGAAAATTAAATACTTCACATATATTTAAAAGCACTCAAACCTAACAGATAATCTGGACTTTGCTGGGTTGTCTTCTATCTTAAATGGGTTAGAGACTACTTCATGCTGGTCCTGGGGTCTGCACACTAATAGAGTAATATATTATATGCAGCACTAGAAAAAAAAGTCCAGATTTCTCAATGGCATTTAGTATCAAATCTGGAACCCTAATGCTCAGAATTCACATACAGTTACCCAGGAATTTTATAAACATCCATTTTTTCTCAAATGAATAATGAGTAAGTTCCATTCAAATACAAGGAAAAACTTCTTTCCAGTGAGGTTGACAGAACCCTGGAAAAGGCTGCCCAGGGTGTGGAGTCCCCTTCTCTTGAGGTTTTCAAGCCCCACCTGGATGCAGTCCTGAGTGATGTGCTCTGGGCACTCCTGCTTTGGCAGGGAAGTTAGACTAGATGATCTCTAGAGGTCCCTTCCAACTCTGACAATTCCCTGATTCTGAGAATACAATTGCTTGGCATTAAAGTAGTCTTTCAGTTACTGGTTCCCTGTAGCTGCTGTAACCACTAAGCTTTATTTCCTTTCAGATACCTTTTGTTTTGACTAGTTAAGGATGCAGGAGTGGCGATGCCAAGCTTACCCTCTTCTCAGATAGAAGCGGTGTGGGGAGAACACAAGTTTCACCCCATGCCACAAGAAAGGCATTCAAACAGGCCTCCTGGCTGTTGAGTGCCAGCTCTCAACGCTCGTTACACAAGGCAGGGGGGGAACCAGGACTGGTTTCCAAGCTATAAACCTCTGTGGGAGGGGGCAGCTCTAGGCACAACTGTAAATGCTCAGTCAGGGCAAGGTAGACAGTTCCCTGTGCACCACGGTGGCTTTCTGAGATGCCAGCTTGGGAGGCTTCGCTCTCCCCTTCTACTACATAAAGAACCTAAGCACCCACCAGAGACGAAAAAAATTGACAAAAGAGACTTAGGTACTGTCACTTTCAGATCCAGCCACAAACTACTTGGTTCTTTACAAGTATCAATAGGAAAAAGACATAATAAAATCAACTGCACCTTCACAGAGCTCCTTCATTCAAATTTCTACTTTATTTCTAGTTGAAGCAGACACTCAAAAAAAAAAAAAGGAAACGTTTTTCAAGCTGGAATTGAAAAATAAACTGACGAACATTCATTTCAGCACAAGGCCACAAGGAAATGGAGAGTGAAACTGCCTGGCCATGAGAAACAAAACACAAAATACCAGGCAGTAACAGCACGGCTGGCTAGCAAATGAGCCCACTGCACTGGGAAAGCAATTATCACAACCTGCATGCTGTTCCTGGTGATTCCCATACCGTGCTGGCTGCTGGACAACAGTGCTGGATTGCAAAAGAGAATGGAGAACTTTCAAATGTAATTCAGGACTAGTTCTACCTTCCTTTCTTTAAGACTGCTTATAAGATGTCCTCAAAGACTCCCTGAAAGCCTAAAATACTGAAGAGCCCAGTATACACTGCCATCAGCTACATGACAGAGGCCAGAAAGACTGATCTCCACGACAGGTTTCCTTCAGCCTTGCCTTTAAAGGCTGTGTAACGGTGAACAGATTATAATGAAGCCAAGTATTGGTTCCTTTCTCTAACATGAAACCAGAGGGGAAAGGGTAAGCAGTAGTTGGGACTTTGCCATTTACAAAGCCCTGGAAGAAAAGGAGGATCTCATGCTGCACATGGGTACCTCTGCATTTCACTGTGAGTAAATCCTGCATTGGTGTAACAGCTGAGGTACTGTACTGGTGCAGCCAGCCAGCTGCCTAGCAGCACTCCAAGCACCTGCTCTGCTTTAAACTTAAGCTTCAGCTTACTTTTTTCCCAGCAAATTTTTGCTGCCAGGCAAACTCAGCCACTCCCGAGTACTTGGCTGGGCTTCCCGGTTTCTCAGGATGCCCAAGAGGACACCACAGCTCCCCCGAGGTTCTGCCCTGGCAGAAGAGATGCTCTTGCCGCCACCAGAGGGAGCAGCCAGTTGTAGCACGGGCATGGCTTTGCAAGGTGGGTGGCATTCACTGATCTCTCCTGGTCTGAGGGAGGTGGAGAGTGTTCATTTAAGACTAGCAAGTTATAGAAGCAATAGAGTGCATTTTAAACCCTTAAATTTAGTACATCCAAATCACACTGATACAACTTCTAGCTTGAGAAGCTGACCAGACCCAAGTCTAGTTCTTATCCCTAAGCTCTACCTGTATATTTATTCTTACCTCTATTTTTGTACTGAAAAACGCACATTCTGCCAAAGCCAAACAAACAGTGCAAGGATGGCTGCAGCTGCTACTTCTCCTTTCCTCCTGTACAGTGTCCATTAACTAGCACTTTGCTTTAGTAAGCCCATGAGAGAATCCTGTGCCTCATGACATGTCATCTTTTTTCCAGCCTTATGACATACCTGAGACCCTGAAAATTTTAGGGTCAGATGAAGTTATTCTGAATGAGTGGGAATAGCTATGAAGCTTGCTGGATAGAAGACAAATGGGTATCATGACCTGTGTCCACTTTCTCATCACTCTTGTTCTAGTCACTGAACTGCTAATGTCATCACTGTTCTAAATGCAGAGGTCTGTTTTAAAAAATACATTCTCTACATTTTGAGTAGTACTGCTAAACAGAAAATGACATAAGGATCATCTTGCCTGGCACCCCTGTACGTGCAATCCCAGGGAGATTCCTTTCACAACATGTACAACCATTCCCCAAAGCCCAGAGAGCGCAGCAGGAACTGCCTTACCATTTTCAGCATGTAATGTGCCATTGCACGGAGATGTCGTGCTGAAGATCCGCTCACAATTATAAAATAATTACAGTATTTTATTTCTGGAGGTAGCTGGATGACACAGATGTCTTTTGCATTTTCTTGCCTCAGCAGAGCTACAACAAAATCAATGTTGAACTTTGGAAGAACAGTCTCTGGAACAGAAAGAAAAAATTATTATTTTTACAGTGGCAATTTATCTTTTTAATTGCAAAAATCAACCCCTTAAGATGACAGAAGATAGCAATGCACTGAATTGTAGCCTAAGCTATCCACTCACTACCGAGTTTGGTTTGACACTGATAATGCAACATGAACTGCAGAATTTTAAAAATCATCAAAGTTGAGAACTAAGCACTTTTCTGGCAAATAACGCTCTCTCATTAGATACAGCAAACATCAAAGGTTCTTTTAGGTAACTTATTGCTTGTTATTAATACTTAAGAGTCAACGTTATCATCAGATATTTTCAATTAAGATGAAGGAATCCTAAGTACTTCAACAGACAAAATTGAAACCATTTCAAAATGATGCTTTTCAACAGGCCTGTAATAATACATGGTGATGAAATTGCTCAAAAATCTCAAGTAGATGAAATCAATATATTGAAAACGGAGCTGTGATGCACTGTGAAGGTACTTATCTTCACATTGAGTAAAGCCACTTCTTTTTCCCTAGCCTGTTCTGCCAGAGGATTATAATACTGAAGACAAAGCAAGCAAGTCTTTAAGCAAGCCATCTTAGAAAGTAGTAAATTAGTGCAACTACCTTCTGTTCACACCATGAAATCAGTTTATTTATAATTTGCCCTAATTAGCTAGATTCAACTTGTGTGCGTACTTAAGGCATAATTTGAATCTGTCAGCAATGAATGCCTGCCACTATAAAGTTAACGTTAGTGCAGATCAAGCATCAGCACAAAGCCAAACTTGATATTTACCAGTATAAAGAAAAAAGCAAACAAAAGAACAATAGCTACATATAATTATATGCATGAATAGGGATACGAAATTGGATCAGATCTCTGCAAAATGAAAGCCTTTGAGCACGAGGGACTCATGCCCCCTTTCAACTTTTGCTGTGGTCACACATGCAGAAAATTAGCAGTGACCACAGCTTCTCCAGATGCAGTGGTTACAGAAGTTAAATATTTGCCTGGTAGCCACATGTGAAGTCTCTAGTGCCTACTTAGAGAACGAATGGTCTAAACAACCCCAGGCACACTCTGCTACACTGAATGTCATGGTCAGATCCAGGAGAGAGAAGACTTGCAGAGCAGCTACAGCAACAAACCAGCTCTGACACAATACTTATATCCAGAACCAGCCATCATTCCACTGAAACGGCTATCTATATGGGGAAATTTCTTTGCGAGTGTACATCAGAGCAACACACACTCAGCACCACTATCCTCACAGCAGCTCCTGTATAGCTCCATCCACACTAGCCACCGACTCCCCACGATACAGCAGGACTTAGGAGGTGATGACGGTTCAGCACAAACGCTGTGACCCCGAGGCCTTTGGTCCCAACCGAGGTGAGGGTGATTGCACTGCACTAGGCAGGTCCTCCCGCAGCTGCAGAATGAGATTCCATGCGTCCTGAGGAGTTAACTTTCTCCTCAGGGCGATACATTTCACTTAGGGCACCATTTCACAAAGCTGGAGAGAGCAGGGCAGGGCCGGGCATGGCAGAGTGCCTTCGGGCAAGCAGCCTCCTTGACCTGCCGCCCCGCGACCATGCTTGGGCCTGCGAGGCCAGCGCCCTATCTCGCAA
This sequence comes from Jacana jacana, assembly GCA_013400555.1. Taxonomy (NCBI): domain Eukaryota; kingdom Metazoa; phylum Chordata; class Aves; order Charadriiformes; family Jacanidae; genus Jacana; species Jacana jacana. Next base: position 102,876 of record VZTM01039692.1, on the reverse strand, counting down.
CTGAGCCCCTGACACCACGTTAACCAGCGTTTCACACCCGCGGAGTTACCAGCTCTGAGGACGCCTGACCAGCGCCATACTAGCAAGGCAGGGCCTGCTCGATGCAGAGGCTCCCTCACCCGCTGCGAGCCCTCCGAGAACACCTCGAGAACGATTAAGCTTAACAATCATGAGAGAACCAGACCGAAGTACCAAGCGGGAAGTCAGAAGGCCCACGACCGGGAGGACCGGCTGGTCCAGCTTGGCCCGCCCAGGCTAGGCCACCCTTCATGGGGCCCTACCTGCCGCCTGGCGCTGCTCCGCCGCCGCCCCCAGCACCCCGGCTCCGCCGCCTCAACCCACCCCTCCCCGCCATACCGCCCGGCCATTGGCCAGCGGCGGGGACATCCCTCTCATTTCATTGGCCCATCCTGCTGTCGATCAGGCATGACCGTTGGGCGCGTGTGCGGGTGCGGTCTCGCGGCGGCGGTGGGCTGAGGCGGCGGTTCTTGGAAGGGCTGATCCTGTACCTCCGCCGGCGGCTGGGACGCGGGTGTGCCGTGCCGGTGGCGGAACTCGGCCCTGGGGAGCCCCGGGGGAACCCAGTGGGGAGTCCGGTGGTGGGGTTTGGGTGTGTGGGTGGGAGCCTGCAGAAGCTAGACAACGGTGGTACCAGATACCCTTAGATGGACTAAGGCTAGTGAGCTAAGGCTAAGGCAAATCCAGTTGTGTTTTCTGGAGGTAGGTACTGTTTTGCTCAGCGTTTAGATAACTCATCCAGTTGCTTACCTGACACTATCTCTCTCTGAGACAAGAAATGTACTCTTCAAAATCATTAAACAGTTTATTTGTCAACGCAGCAGTTGGATTCCATTGTATAACAGTAAAGATGTATGAAATGGAAGGTAAGAGCTGAAAAGGCATGATCAAATGATAACAATGTAATATTCTGACGTGATATTTAAAAGAAGATAGTGCAAGCTGTTCCTTATACTATTTAAAAAAAAAAAGTAAAAAAAAAAAGTTCTTAAATTATGCCCCGAATCTGGTTTCTCTGTGAAACCCTAAGGTGTCTCTGAGCTGCTCCCGGGCCGTGCCTTTGCTGAACCAAGGAGTTCCTTGCACAGACCCTAGGCCAGCGGTAGCCAGCACCCTCACTCGCCCTGGGCTCACCCACAGAAAGCTGTGACAGACCTTGTTCTTTCCTGGTGCGTGACAGGTCATCGTACGCTTCTGACTAAACCCCTGTCCTGCCTCAAGCCGGAGCAAGAAATAGGAATTCCAGTTCTTCCTGTCAGCAGCCTGACCGATAACAGAGGACATAACACTCAGATGGTGATTTTTGCAGCAAACGTGTTGGCTGTTTAAGTCGGAGAATAGTTTTAGATGCCCAGTTATGGTTAGAGAATGGGATGTTACATATAAGAAAGCATATAAGCTAAATGTATTAAAATACAGACCTTCAAAGAATTCAGTGCTTGGAAATGGATGGAGTGGAGTCGTTTGCCCAGCCCCCAACTGAAAGTTAATTTCACTGATTATAAGCTTCCATATTAACAGAAAGGCTCTTACAGAAGATGAACCACCTAAAGCATTTTTGGGTCAGTTTTTCTTGCAGAAGTTTGCACCTTCTAAGCTGCATCACACGAAAGCAGAAAGCAGAGCACAATGCTTTATTTGGGTTGGGATTTTCATCTATTTAAGTGGTCAAAGACAGAGGAGCAAGCAGAAATTAATGTATCGTTACTGCAGCAGAGAGGAATGAAAAGAGAAGGGAAAAAGGGAATTGAAGGCTACCCCTTCCTTCTGTGACCCTCGTTCTGCTGACCCTTGTCTGTGGAACACTTATCTGCCCCGTGAGGAGTGGTGGTGCCAGTCCAGTGTTTCAAGACCAGCAGAGACCAAGGAGACAGAGAGAGCATCTGCGATTGTATCTAAGTAAGACTCGGAGTAAAAGTTTCAACAGGGGAAACCAAGCGGATGGGCCTCATCAGTTTTGTTGCTGGGGTGGCTGTGGTCTAGTTTACAGTAAGGCTCGTGCACTGGTAGCCATGTCCAGCAGGAAACTAAATGTGTCCAACCCTTCCTCGCCTGGAGGTCGGCTGGCATGTAATGAGCTGCATCTGTGCTATTGAACCCTGCAAAACAGGGCAGCTGCTGCCAAACTCCCGGTGGGGAAGTACACCTCCAGTGGTGCCCAGAATCTGGGGTTTGCTTGGTGGGTGACAGCATCAGTGGTTCAGTGCCAATGCCTGGGAATCAGCCACAGCACGTTTCGTTCTACAGCTGTAACGTGTGCCAGCCCCCCCTGTCTTTCTTTCTAGCAAAGGCGTGAATCCTGCCAAGCCAGAGAGCAGTGATACTGGACTGTCTATTTAAGACTAAGTATTTACAAGTTTTTGTTGGTTTGATTCTGGTTTTTAATTAACCTTTTTTCCCCCTCCAGATTGTGAATCTGATTAGTTTTGCAAGTAGTTAAACCAGAAGCCAGAAAAAAAGCCAGATAAGGGAAAGGGGTGTGTGTTTGTTATTCAGAAGAGAGTATCCTACGTCACTAGCAAGAACAGCAAGTGCTTGAAACTACCTCATTTTTGTCTATGAAGGACTATATGAATATTTCTAATTGCACCAAGCCCCCAAGAGTTATCATCCCATCTATATGTGCTTTCACCTTACCCCCTGCTTTTTTTATAACAAGGCAACCTCATCAAAGTACAGTTCAGATATGAGTCCTGTACGTAATCTAATAGTCAAGGATAGACTAAAGGCTTAAACGATGCCTGGTTTGCTTTTAAGCAGAGGATTTCTCTCAGTGCTATGAGGGAAGAAAATTGCTTTGAAATTGCTGAAGTAAGCAGTTAGTCCCTCCTGCTTCTCTGCTTGTCCTGCGCTTCGCTCGATAGGCTTGTATTGCTTGTATCTCCTGCAAGGAATGTGCACAGTTAGTTGCTGAAAGACATTTAAATGAAGCTCCATGTTCAGCATGTGACCAGTACAGAAGAGGATTCATCATGTATTTGTAACGTGTGTTCTCTGCCCCCCTTCCCTCTTCAGTCCCATCTAATGGTTAATGGCCATAGGTCATTAGGGATGACTGGTTAATGAGAAGGCTCCATTGCTCAGTGGAGCACTGTGGCTCTGTGGAGGTGTTTGTCACCACCAGCCATGCAGGGCGAGCATGCTCTTGGCTCAGGAGTCTTGGTACAGTCTTAAACCTTCATGAGAAACATCCAAACTAATAATGCAGTAACACATGCTTCTGTTAACTACTTTCCTGCATGTTCAGCACCTTTTGGCCAAGGAATTTATTTGTCAAATAATGTAGAAGCTTGATGATTGTTATTCAGAAGAGAGTATCCTACGTCACTAGCAAGAACAGCAAGTGCTTGAAACTACCTCATTTTTGTCTATGAAGGACTATATGAATATTTCTAATTGCACCAATTGCACCAATTGATCTGTCAGTCATTTGCAAACTCTTCTTGTAAGAGTTTTACAGCTAAATTACATTTCTGTTTGTTGGGGTTTGCTGCAAGATTGTGCAGCTTGAGTTTGCTTACTGCTTACATGCAGTTCCCAGGCCTTCTACTATTACTGTTTGGGCTTATGAGCACAGAATGTAATTTTCTATGAAAGTCTTTAACATTTGCATATTTTCCAATGGTTTTGTGGCTTAAGCTAGTAGTCTCATTCGCTTGAATATTAATTTGCCAGAATATTTGTGAACAACAGCAAAAAAAGAAACAAAAATACAGCTCATGAAAATTTAAGTTGTTGGTTTTGTTAATTTAAGCTAATATTTTTGATAGTTCCTTGAGCTGATTTTAATCCTAGAAAGTAGCAACTTACTTGTAAAGGACAAAAGCCCCAATGGCGGCAAACACTGCCAACAAACCAAGGAAGATAAAGACACCCTCTGTTGTTCCTGATGATGATCCTAGAGTTCAAAAAGTAGTTTGGTTAAAAGTTAGCCTTGTTTTTACAGTGAGATAGATTTTCTACAGAAAACGTCATTTTCACTTGGTTGCTGTGCAGATTGAAGTACACTTAATACTTCTAATATGCTAAGCACTGGGGATCAGTGACTTTGGCAGGAGGTGGTGCTTTCACATCCTAATTAGTTTAATTCTTGATTCCACCCCAATAGAAGTTGGGCTTTGCCAGTTTTCTCATGAGAGCCATGTTCCTGGGCCACATGCTTGCCCTTCCAGCAGGGAAGGGAGTGGAGGGTCTTGCTGGCACCCCACAAGGTAAGGTTAATTTGCTGCTTGCCAATTGCCATGCTAGGGAAATCCTTACACTGAGAGTACAAGAGACACAGTGTCTTTATAAGCTTTAATGTTAGAATCAGCTTCAGCTTCCTCTTAGGGATGATGGCCAGGGGAAGAGGGGATACATATAGACTTTCTTAAATGTAATTGTTTGTTGCAGCCCCATACGCTAAGATGGAAGAGTGTGGCTGAGAGTTTAACGGGTTAAGGCTTCTTTGCCTTATCCAAGAGCTGAGGGCTCTGCTTTATTAACATGCTCCTGCTAGGAAATTAACTTTGGGCTCTGCCTGTCATTAAACTCTGCCTTTTGGTTTGTCATCAGCCATTTCACTCACATCTACTCCTAATTCCATCATTTGTGATGAAGAAGCCAAATCATTACAACTATTTAAAAAAATAAAAATTGTTAATACTTTAATTTTCCAACCACAGGCTGTACTTCTATTTAGTTTACTGGCCCTGAGACACATTCTTGGCCCTCATATTAACAACAGTGTTTATACAATGAAGTAATTTAGAGGTGCATGTTGGCTTACCTTTCCAGTTACTAATTTATAATTGCTGTCAATTAAAATAGAGAATCGAATCTCAAATCAGGGGTTACTATTCACTTGGTATATGTGCCTCATATTTCTCAGTTTGTTGATACAATAGTTTGTGAAGTCTTGACCCCATTCCTAGTTTATACGATATTTTTGCCAAAACTGAAGGTATTTACCTTATTTTATGAGTAAGGTATGTCCTTGAACTGGTTTGCAAAGCAACATATACTGATGGGGCAGGTCTAAATCATAGGATTGCTGTCGATGTTTTGTGCAAAGCCAACGTAACCCAGGCACAGTCCTGACAGATTTCAAGGGCCAGATGTTTAGGCAGCAAACACCCAGGCACCAAATTATGGGTTTTCCATAAATTCACAAATACTTGCCTTCTCTTGAAATGAGTAGAAAATTGTGGCTCATGAGAAAAGTTTGTGAACATTAGATGGGCTCCTCCAGAAGGTAACTCAAAGCAACAACTTCTCTTAGTTCCTAATTCTGCTTTGAAGCCCCAAAGTACAACTTAGCTTTGCCCTTTGGAGGAAACCTGGGGAGACCAGCTTTGTTGGGCTAAAGTTAGCCTCTGTGAATACACATTTGAAAAATGCTACTGCATGATTATTTTCATCTTTAGGAGCCAGAATGTGCTTAGAGGTCAGGCATTGTGCCCTAGTCATCATGAACTGATTCAGGTACAGCTAAATTTATACCTTGGTTAAATAAAATTGCAAGTGACCACAAAAGGTCAGTTGCTTGGCTGTTAGTAATTAGAGTTCAGAAGAGTCACTAGGACATCGTAGTGGGAGGTCAGGAGGGCAATGGAGTGGGAGCAGAGAGACACCCTGATCATGTAGACCTCTAACTGAGGTTGAGTTTAATATCTGGTTCTGTCAAAGACTGCTTGAATAACCATGAGCAAGACAGCAATACTCATCTGGCCAAAGGTAAGAAACCTGTTCTGAAATAGACACCCTGGATACACTCTGTAGCCAATGAATGTTACACAGACCTTTCCACAACCTGATTCATCTTATCCTCATATAGAAACAGAAACCTGGTCAAGGTCAAGGTCAAGGTCAATGGGCTACAAAGATGGCTCAGCGCAGCCAGCTCAGCTGCAGACTTTAATTCTGTCTCAAGTGAACCGAATTTGTCTCTGTTTCTCCAATGTCTCCACGTGTGGAGTGGGCTGGCTGGCATGTCCCCCTCCTGCTTTTCTGATCAACAGAGTTATTCTGTGGCTTAAGAACTGTTCATATTCTGTGCTACAGAAGGGTTTGTATAATTACTGTGCTTGTTGGATTGTAGACATAAATCAAACCAAATTCTAACATCTAAAATTCCTGTAGGGAAGGAATCTTATCTTTATCTTTGTGTCAACCCTCACAGAAGCTGGCACAGTCTCTGTTGAGGCCTCCAGGCATAATAAAGACTCCATACAAATTCCTGTGCTCTCCTCCCCCTGCAGGGAAACGACCACAGGGAGGATCTATTCACAGATGACCTGTATTTGTTCTGTGTGGACTCACCTCCGTTTACGGAAATCAGTGCGCTAGCAAGGGCTTGACTTGTTTCATCCCCCAAGGTGATGTTTATACAGTATGTTCCAGGTTCCTCAAAAGCTCTCCTGACGGTGAGTAAGCATTCATCAGTTACCATGATGGGGTCGCATACCACGCTCTTGGACACCTGGCACGTGGGGTCGGAAACTACTGTGCAGACATCTGTGGGGAGGCTGCAGTGGGAAGAGAGAACACGTTGTCTGTGTGGAGTCCTGTTGGCCTAGTTCGTGGACACATTGCACTGATGCCCCAGGTTTACGCTGGTGCCTGTTCACTGAAATCAGTGAACATGACATATACATACCTATGCATTATATATATATATATATAATCTATAAAAATTTCTGCTTGCTTAATATATCATTCAACGTTTTATGGTGATCACAGAACTACCTGCCTCAGGTCAGCTTATAAAGTCTGTTACCTTTAATACATATCATTAAGAAATGAATACAGATTCTTACATGTAGTATCATGTGCCAAAAAAGTAAACACTTTAAGAGAGGTTAAATGTTTTCTGGTTGCATTACAGAGGCGGTTCTTGTACTTCCCAGTCCTCTCAACTCGAATCCCCTTCTAGGAGCTAGAAATATTAGTGCGATGTTTTCCTATCCAAGAAATTGCTTGGACACACCCATTTGCTCTCAGTGGCAAAAAATCATGGCCAAAAAGAAATGGTTCCCTTCCAATTTCGGTAGGCTGCTTCCCATTTTACAGTAAGTGCTGAAATCTTGTCTTGGCCAGGAAAATATAAAATTGTTTCTCCCCACTATCTAGTTCTCTTATTTTTACTGAGGCTTGACATTTGTTCTGAATCCTAAGAGCCTGGCAGTAACCTCTGTTGACATAGTTTACAAATGAGACTTGTATTGTTGTTAGTTCCAGTCAAGAAATAGAAACACTGCAGTTCGTGCAGTTTTGTTCGTGCAGCTGCATCTAAGTGCAGACAGCGTTCCAGCACCTAATTATTTTTAAAGGGGGAAGATTGACAGTTTCATTCACACACTTACCTCCCTTGGCAGGTAACAACAAAGTCAACCAGTGCATTTTCGGCTTGACTTTCTGTCATCTGGATGCTTGTCATCTGAATGATATTTACCTCAAGGATTCCCTCTGGGAGAGGAAGCAGATGTCAGTGGTAGGATACATGACAAGGTCTGAAGTGTGTGTGTACAGAACCTCAAGTGTTTGGCTGATGCTCAGTTCGGGTCTTGTTTTCCATAACCTCCTCCCTCCCTTCGCAATCCTCTTGAAGGGTTTGAAAGCTGAGAGGTTTTCCAGTGCTTTCCTTGTGAGGCTGCTCCTTTCTGCTCTGCTTTGTTTTTCCATTATTAGTATGTATTTATTTATTTTACTAAAGCACTTCCCCATCCCACTACCTATGACCAAAGTCAATTCAACCTTACATGACCCCCCCTCCCGCCTTCAGGCCAATATGCTCCAGGCATGGCAGGCTCAGAGGCTGATGATATAGAAAACAGTGATACAGCATATATCCCCGTCAGCTGCTCTCCAGCCCGAGTGTCTGGAAACACCACATGTAGCATGGGGACAGCTGTCAGCAGGCATCCAGACCAAGACCCAGCCTCAGAAGTCTGAAACCAAGGGGCCATAACCTCTTTACGTTCTGACAGAGGACATAAAGAAACTAAAGCCAGCCAGTTGGCTGGCTGTACATTAATCTTTAAAAACATCAGCTAGGTCCAAGACAAGGATCTATTGTGGATCTCATGTATTTGATAAAAGAGAGCCTAAATAAATGTTATCTCTACCGTACATTGTCGTACATTAGCCCTGTTCCTCTGTGTCGGGTGTCAACCCATGTTCTTACCTACAACAGAGATACTATTTCTATTGTATCCGTATCTGTTAATGTGGCAACCTCCATCAGGATTGTCTTCCATCCACTCAACAGCAGTAGAAGAGTCAGAATTAGAAGTTGCTCCAGCCATTACTGCAGAGTCAAGGGAGAAAGAATAGATGTGCAGTTTTAGAACAAGTTGTGCTTTGAGGTATTCTGAGCACAGGTCATTACTGACCTTGGTTTGCAGCTGTGCAGCCATGTATAAATCTGTATGGGTTCATGGTAATAAGCCTTAAAGAAAACACACATGCCCAGCTATAGAACCCTGGAGTGGCCTGGGTAACCTCACTCTAAAAGCCACCTTCCTAGTCACCCATCTCTGTGAAATAACAGTGAGACTGCAAGGTTTTGATTTAATTAAACACTTATTTAAAATTCCCAAATCAATTATAGAAGAAATCCAAAGGCAAATAAAAGATTTAAGCTGCTCTCTTTAAAAGTAGGTACTTTCCCATTGCTCTACATTACAGCTAGTGGAAAAATGTAGAGGGGAAGTGGTGAAAATTATATCTTTCTTTTAATTTTTCATTCTCACTCAATATTTTGGTAAAAGCACATATTAAAATTCTGAAATTTGAAAAATATAGCTGCATTTACAATTTAATAGTAGCAGTATTATAACTACCCAGGCTGAAACTGCAGGCCTTTTGCAATCCTTAAAACCCTCTGAGATAATAAACTAATGCCAAGCATAATGAAAGTTATTCTGAAATATGATAGTGCATAAATTTAAAGTGGGAAAGCCCTTCTGGGTTAATGCCATGTGGAAATCCTGTATTTTGGAATGTTAGTATGTTTTTTTGAGTTCAAACCACTTTTACTTGATTTTGGATAGAAGTTAATGGCAACCAGAAAAGAACTGGCTATAAAAGTGTTCTGAAACACCTCTTTCTTGCTTAAAATTTACACCTTACCTCAGAAGATGACCATGAGTGGGCAAGACTAAAACTAGCTGATCTTGCATGGTAGAGGGTATAAAAACAAACGTATATGTGTGGTGTGTCCACCTGAAGACCTCTGTATGCTGTCGCTGTGTGTAACGTGTTACGTGTGTGATCACAGGAGAATGAATGCTTATTGATTCTGTCTCTAAATCAATTTATAGAGGGTTTGCAAAGCCTTGCAGCTCTTTCATCAATGACAGTCAAACTTCAAAAGATATGAACTTAAAATACCAGGATGTAGAGTTTTACCACAGCTCATAGCGACACTGCTGTTCAATAAACTCTTACCTGCTGAGGTGGGCAGTGGTGCAGTGGGTGTTACTGGCTTGCAGGGGACAGGTATAATGGCTTGGATAGTTAAATTCAGAGTGAAGTTTCCTTGCAGAGTGTAGGTGTGAGACGTAGTGGGGCCGCTGACTACAAATAAGCCACTTCCGTCTCCGAAGTTCCACTTGTAGGAGATGGCAGAATTATTAAGATAGTGGCTGGGATCATGGATCTTCACATCAAAAGTGATTGGTGAGTCTTTGATGAAAATGGAGTCTGAGATGTTGCGGTCATGTTTTTGGAACATACTAACAAATATTGGAATTTTGTCTGGAGGGGAAAAAAAAGAAGTAACTAAATAAAGCATACACACCCTGGATGCAAATAACAAGCAGCTCCAAAGTCCCTGAACTGCCACAGTCAGAGGGTGAGACATTAATGTCTTTAACACAGACTTTTCAGTTTTCATTTGATTTACTGGAGGAGTGAAAACCAGCAGGAAACAGTTACCCAGAAAAGTATGGGGACAAATGAGGAATCCCAGGCATCTGTGGAAGACTGCTTTTCCTCTCATCAATCATTTTTAATTACAAAGCAGAGGTGTCACAACTGAGCTAGATAGAAAGGTAAGTTATGCTACTCGAGGCAATTTACCAGAGATTCCACATTCATATTACAAACCTTTCTCAGACCAATGTCTCCTTTTTGTGCCAGACGATGCTTGCACTGAATTCTTTTAACACCTAAACAGCAAACACCCCCAATATCTTATTACAGTTTATTCCCACACTCTCACCTGTTACAACGTAAGTGGCACTTGCTCTTGCAATTGGAACAAACGCCGAATGCCCTCTCCTGTAAATGGTTACTGCCATCACTTGTTCACCCAGGGTGATATTGGCTGTGTTGACTGAAAAGATCACTGAAGATCGTCCAATAGTTTGGTAGTACTGACCTGAAACAGAACAGGAACTCACAGTATATTTTGCCCTTCAGCTGAGCTGCCAGTTGTTTTGAGAGAAGCAATATTTCTGTGAGTCATGGGATTGTCTGAAATGAAATTTAGAATCGTCTTCCAGTTTTCAAAGGTGTCAGAAAGGTGTCCCGAATTTCACTAATCTCAGAAAAAATTGCCATGGCACCTACATCTTTCCAAAGCAATTACATTACATGAAGTCATCAGGGTTATGTAGTGGATGGTGTTACCTCTTAGGCATTTTGAGTGATCTTGTGCTTGTATGTTTTCAGTGTAAGCAAGAAGATAGAATGGTTTTTGCTTCATACCCTAGTGCCTATTGTATACATTTGCTCATTTGTCTTTGTAACAGCTGATTGGGGTAGGGAAATAATATCACCTCTACACAAAACTTGGAACGTTGTTATTATTACTCACGTCGGTACTGAAGGTATTACTGGTATTACTGATTTAGCCAATTTAACTTAGGGTACAGTATATACACAATGTCAGGAATAGCCCAACCATTACATACTCAGGAGCTGGGAACACTGAAAATCAGCATCTTTGGCCAGGTTAGTATCACACAGCGGGTGGCAGTTTTCACCTCCCCAGAGGCAAGAAGTGCTGCAGCGTTAAACTGACCTAAAGATATACAGCGCTATGGCCTCTCTTAAATTTAAGAGTCTGAAGTGGTAGTGAGTGGTCAACAAATCATCTGAGTGACCTGCTCGGACCCTCCGCTTTCCTAGAAAAGGATCTTGAGTAGTACTGAAAGCAAATTCATTTTCTTCAGTGGTAGTTGTGTGAATGTAGATTTTAAGAGAGACTCCTCTTAATCCATTGTTTCTGGCCTGAGTAGATGACGGCCTCTCTGGAAAGTGGGGAATGCATTTAGCATCTCCTCTCAAGGGAGTGGAATTCTTTTTAAAGGACTTCTAATACAACATATTCAACAAATTAATTAGTGGATGGAGTGAATATAAGCTTTGCAGCATCAGCCAGACCAAGGGAAGTGTTGCAGCACTAACCAAAGGTGTGAAATACGTAGACAAAGTTCTTTCTTCTCCAGCCAGGATAATGAGGGAAAGGTCTCCCATCTGGGAACACGTTGTGGCTGTGGTTGCTTGTGCAGTTTTCCCAGCCACAGTTGTCGATCCATTCAGTCCAGTTGTAGACATACACTTGCTGATCCTGGGAAGCTGGAGGATCTAAGTGTAGAAATATGACATGTTCTTGGTCAACTGAGAAAAGTGCAGTAAAACCAGGAAACAGGAGCCCGATACCCCAAGTTGCAGCAGTTACTGCACTTGATCAACAGGTTAAGTGGTGTGTTTTTAGACTGATGTTTTTTTCTAAGATTGTGCTATTCTTTTTAATGTGAACACTGAATTGCTCTGGCTTGGTGGTATTTTATTTAGAAGTTTAACAAATTTTAACTGTCTCATGGGCCAGACACAATTGAAAATTGCCTACCCCAGACTTGCTGTCAGCTACACAGGATGCTACTGTTTCACAGGAGTCAGTGGGGCTACCTGAACATTTGGCAAGCAGTCTAAAACTTTAAGTAGAAATGGCAGCCGTGGAAGCACTGTGAGGAAGTGAGTTTGTTCTGTCAGAAAAGTTTTCTGGGGCACTTTTAAATAACTTAGACATGAATTTCAGTTCCTTTCTGAATAATAAAAAGATGGTTTCCTTCCCCAAACAGCACAACAGATATTGAGTAGAGAATGGATGTTAACAAAACATTACAGAGCCAAAAAGTAGAACTCAGACTGACAAAAAAATTGCTGATATGCCTTGAAATGAAAAGTACTTTGATCAGTAAAAAGATTTGTTAAACATTTATGAATTCAGGGAAAGAAATGTACGACTGCCTGTTTCACTCTAGATCCAGCAGCTTCAAACATTGGAAAGATGATAGGTTTTTTGCTCCATGTAACTGTAAATAAGATGAAAAAGGCAATTCTCGGATGAAAATATTGCTTGATTTTAAATGATTTATTTTCTTGTTTGCTTTTAATTATGAAAATGTGGGGATATGAGATTTACTCTTTCTTGAGAGTTTTTCAAGTTGCAGATGATAGTGAGTTCTACGATTCCTAATTGAAAAAACTATCTGAATTTTATAAAATGGCACCTTTATGAGTTTGGGAGAAAACAGTGTGACTGTGCAACCTTGTGACTGAGCTGGAAAGCAGTAGCAGTTTTGCTAGGAAGCCAAATTACCATCAGTGGTTTGGGAAAGCAATTTTATAGCGCAGGGAAATCTAAATTACCGGGTCGTTATATATAGTGGGTACAGAACAGTAAAAGTACCACAGTGATCTTCTGAGGAAAGAGACTGGTGTGGTACAGTTTGCACATGAGTGTAGTTATCAGTTAAATGGCTGCTGTTCATAGGATGTTTTCAAGGCCTGATGACATGTTCACCTCAGTCAGAGGTGTCTATACTGCAGGGAGATTGCTGTTACCTACCTTGGGTACAGTTTCTCTCGTATATTATGTTGCCATCACTATCTTCTTTCTGGCACTTGGGAAAATGGAGCGTCACAACAAAGGTCACGTTGGATCCTACCAGTGCTGGGCTGTCAGTGCTCAATTTGGCTGTCACCCTGCCGCCTGTAGAAAAGAAAATTGGTCCTCACTGCAGTAAAGGATGCACCAGAGCAGCAGCTACCTTCAGCTGCGCACTATTTACATTAGAAATGCTGTATTGATTCTTCTAGTTCCAAGGGGGTTTGTGTTTCCAAGTCACTTGGGCTCTTATCATTACCCCAGCTTAGAACAGAGGGACTCATCATATCCCCCCACATCATTTCCTTCATAGAGCTAAGAATATGGTTTTGTACCCACAGAGGGTGAGTATATTCCAAAGGAGAATACCTTTATTTCTCCCCAAGGATACAACCTTTAGATCTCAGCTCAGACCAGGTGATAATAAACCTGGATCTTCATTGAAATTGTCAGACTGAAGCTCACAATGCCCAACTGAGGCAGCAGTTGAAGCTGCTGGTCCTCTAGGGCATGTTTCAAATCAAATGGATTGTCCTAGAGCCCTGGCCGTCAGTACTTCTTAATAAGTATTAATATCTGAGACTGTGAGTGATGGGAAAGCAGTTACTGTAACAACTCGCTGTTCTGCTCCCCCAGACAACATAATGAGAAGGCGTCAGCAGCCGGTCGTCCCTAGTTTGCTACTCCTTGCAGCAGTGGTGGATATTGCACCTATGAAAAAGCACTGTAGCACCTGCACTCTTCAGTGAGGTGGATTTATTGGTCAGTTCCCTCACTGCCTTTGAATTACATATGTGCAATTACCTTTCCAGCAGTCCTCCCATCTGGGATCTCCTTCTTCCCAGAAAGGATAAAGCTTTTCATTCCATTCATTTTGATCACTAGACCAGCCTTGAAGCTTCCTGTAGGATGTGACGGGAGAAGTTGTTCCATGGCTCAGTACATCTTGAAACCCTAGAGAGAAAAACATGCAATGTAAGAGCATGTTCTCTCCCACAGTATGAGGACATTGCTTTTGTGCTGAACAGCCTTCTTATTACAGCTGTATTCTGTACTGATTAGAAAACTCCTCACCCGTGGAAAGTTATGGAATTTTATCATTGCATCTATAAACACATCAATTATAACCAACATGAAGACAATTCCACTGTTGACAGACTGACACTTTCCCACTTGCGCTATTGCAAGCTTTTCAGAGAGAGAATAATAAGTTTTACAGCACTTTGACCATAGCAGAGAAATCGTTTGTAACCCTGCAACAAACAAGCCCATCGTACAGGGGTTGCTTGACTGCTGGCTGCTTTATGCTTGCCTGGTAGTAAATCTCCTAGTGGCTCTAGTGGAAGTTATGCCAAGCATTAATTATGACCCAGTGAAGCTTTGGGGAGTTGGCTGGTGGTTTGGGTGGGAGGGGTGGAACCAATTGTAACAGAAGCTGGTATTTCCAGAAAAGGAAATTTAGAGCTGAATAGTAAATACAATATGTTTGTAATATAGCAACAAAACCAGATTAGCTTCATGCTTCATTCAGATTACTTTAAAATGGCTCAGATATTTAATAATTTTAATAACCTCTTTCTTCTCATATTACTACAAATGATGGGCTCAAACTTTTCCCAGGCCTTCTAGGATCCCACTTTCTGTCACAAAGTACACATAATGAAAAGCAAAGTAAATACCCAAGTAACCTGTATGAGCACGTCGAGCACTGTAGGATACCATAAGAATATGTTTGTAAGTAGGCTCATGGGCAGAGCTCCATAAAAGCCCAAGGGCTTTGAACAACTCTGCTATGTTTAATCTGGTGTCTGCTGGGTGTGTCACAACATCAAGGGAGTTAGGGTTTCTTCTGCTTTTTTTCTTCTGGCTTTATTTTAAAGGTAGCTGATGGTAAATGCTTCTGAGATTTATACTGGTGTGCAACAAAGAGCTGGATATTTTTAAGGAAAATGCAGAGACCTGTAAGAAGGGTAGGACTGGCCCCGTGTGCTGTAACGTAACCAACTGTGTTGGAATTCCTCTGGCTTTTGGAAAAGGAACAGAGCAGGTGTAGCCAGTCTAAGCACAATCTTTATGGGCATATGACTCCTAATTTTACTGCAAGGGAGAACCAGAGAAACAGCACTGAGGAAGAAACAGGAGCTGCTTTCTATTGATGTTTTATTGCCAAGTGAGATTGCTGCTGGGCAGGAAGAACATCCCTTGACCAGTCCCATCTCAGTGGTCATTCTGAACTGATGCTGGTAGCTCTTCCCCCTGTCTCTTGAGTCTTGAGGACTGAAAGATTTGAGGAAAACAACAGATTTTTCACTCAAAGGCATGTTCTCCTGTGGTCTTTTGCCCTACAGGAACTCCCTGCAGTTGCACTTGAATCGCTTGAATCAAGGCTTTCCTGCAGATTTAATATATTTTGATGTGAGCAAAACATAACATCATGACTGGTATTTACTTAGTGGCCTGTGTCACATGCTGTATGTATTGTTTCCAGTCTTGGTCAGAAGAAGAGTTGGGTAATGTTGCCCTTCAGAAACTTTTCTTAGGAAAAAAACAGATTAGCAACTATTAAAGTATTTCACAAGGGCTTATCAAGTTAAATTACGTTTCATGTCAAGAAATTAATGTGTCATCCTATTTGAAAGTAAGTGGCATGGGATTGTTCCTAATTTCTTTTTCTCATTCTCTTTGATTTCATCTAAAGACTATTGCATGATAAAAATGTTTTGATTTTGTCAGATCAAAACATTTCTATCTTTTTTTCCCCAAAAATGCTCAATTCATCAGAAACAGCTGGAACACTTTTAATTTTATAAATGCTTTTAATTTTGAATTTTCAATAACAATCCTTGAATCTAGAAGTAATTTTCTTCTCTAGCTTTGGTAATAACTGTGGTCACTGCTTCTAAATCACAAGATCCTTAGGCATTTCTGTGTCTCCCTGATGGGCTTTGTTTATTTCAATCAAATATAAAAAATTTGACAAGCTTCAGGACAGGACAAAGACCTTTTTTTCCAGATGAGCAAAGACTTCAGCACTAGTTTCTCTAACATATGGAACTGAAGATTTTCAGTTGTTGAATTTAAAGGAACAAAAAGCTTTAATGTATTTCTTTTTTAACAATGAGAAACACTCAAGAACAGATGTTGGTCAAAACCAAAATTAGAGCAATTGAGTTCAAAATAGAGTAACATTACACTCCAAGGAAACGATTACTGTAATAGTTTTGGTGAGGAGATCATAGGAGAAAAGCTCTTATACTCTGATTGACTTTCCTCTTTCTCATTCTGGTTTTCATTTTGGTGAAAAGTGTAGCAAAGACAAGAAGTTCAGCATTTCCTGTGATAGTGTGTTAGCCATGAAAGGTAGAACAAAAGCAAATGTCAGAACAATAGCAATAAAGAGATAAGCCAGCTAAAGAGGATAAAAGTGTTTTAGAAGTAAAAAAAGCTGATATTATGGCCAAGCTAAGAAGACAGAAAATCATGTAGACTGTCTACAGTTACACACAGAAACACAATAAAGCAGGACAAAAACAAATTTGAGGAACAACTTGCAAAAACATAAAAACTGCTAATTAAGCTTTTTTCAAATACTAAAATAGTGGAAAGCATACCAGAAAGTCTGTAGGGCCAAAGATGATGTATATACAAAAGAAGCATTGAAAGAAGAAAAAGGGGTAGCCCCAAAGTCAAGTACATTAGTTTACATTTTCATTCACAAAGGAGGAGCATAATAGGTTTCTGTGCCAGGGTTTTTCTTTACAACGATGCAGAATCTCTCTCAAAATGAAGTGTTTTGGCACACAAAAAAATATTATAGGTCAAATCAACGAAATGAAGAACTTGTCCAGATAGGATGGCTCAACAAGTTATTCAAGAGTGAAATAAATGAGCTATTAAACATAGCATGTAACATCTTGCTTTGGTGGCTGAGAAAGAAAAATTGGCAAATGTGATGACAGTTTTTAAAAACACTTCAGGGAACATTTAGAGGCTTAAAAAAAAAAATAAAAATTGAGGCTCAAACTGGAGAAGCTGGTAGAAAGAGCAGTGAAGAACAGAATTAGCAGATAGAGGGGATTCATATGATATGCCGTAAAAGGAGTGCATTCCTCACAAATATGTTTGAGTTTCGCCCAGGGAGCCAGAGAGCATGGGAATAAGGCTGACCTGCTCGTTATAGTCTGCTTGAGTTCCAGCCAGCACTTGATGAGGTCCCTCACTGAAGGCACGTAAAGGAGCTGAGTTACCATGGGATAAGAACGAAGGCTTTGACATGCATGACTAATTGGTTAGGATACATGAACCAGAAGTCATGAATAAGTGGCCAGTTTTCTCAATTGTTGAAATAATTTAAAATGTTCATTATGTGGAAAGCAGGTAAGCAGTAAAGTTCTTTGATCTGCTAAAGACAGTCTTAAAGCAGCAGAGGGAGAACTCTTATGACACTCAGTGACTCAAGAATAAAACTATATGAAATTCAGCATAGTTGAATATAACTTTACTAACAGAAAAAGGGGCTCTAAACTAGCTACTGCCACTCAGGAATGAGATCTCTGAGCTATACAGTGTTGAATGCAGTGCTCGTTGGGAGCTGAAAAACTAGGAGCAGGTTAGACAGAAAATGAAGATGAAAATGTCATTACAGCCTTGTATAATTCCATGTGCATTCATGTCTTGAGTACTGTGTGCTGCTCTGCTCTCTGCAGCCCAAGCAGGGTATAAGAGAACCAAACAAATACAGAGAAAGGTGGCAAGGATGCTACAAAGGGGTAGAAGTGTTTCTAAATAGACTCTGTCTTGAGCCTGGAGAAGAGGCAGCAGAAGAGAATATACAAACAGAGTCACTAACAGCATGGAGGAAGAAGCATTTTGTCACTATTTCTGAAAGTACCAAAGTTAAGGAGAATCCAATGAAACCAGCAGGTTACAAGTTCTAAGTGCATACAAGATATTTCTTCGTGTAAGGCACAGTTAAGGTGTGGAATTTCTTGCTGGCAGGATGTTGTGTGTGCCAAAAATTTACACGGGTTGCAATCAAAACCCAAGTGCATGAACGGGTGGAAGAAAAGTCCAGTAAAAACTGCTAAATACAATGACTCTGCGTCTGAGAGAGGCAGTTCTGGTGCTATAAATCATCAGAAGCTGGAAAAGCGTCCTCAGAAAATACCAATGTGCACTTGCCCAGTTATACGTCTATACAACACAATTACTGTTTCCCACTGGAGGCAGGTTCAGGGCTAGATGGATGCCTAGCTGGACCTCAGCTTTTAAGGTTGCCAGTTTTCTCACTGTAGATTCTGGAATTTAAGACTAAATCGTGTTTCTGGATTCCCAGCTGTGAGCTCAGGGAGTCAACCCAAGAGTTGAATCAAGCTGGGAGCCTGGAAAGAAGCAGAGGACCAGCCCAGTGTCTGCCCACTGTGGGTCAAGTATCTAATTCCTTGAGTGGTCTCCCTGAAGTTGGGGATCCCCAGGTCTGGGTGTCCTGGTGGGGAGCACTGCCTCTGACCTGGCCTCTCCCAGCTACAGCTGAGCTGAGCAAACTGGGAGAAGTCCATTCTGCCCTGGCATTTTTAGCCATGCTTGGGCTGGGGAAATATTGTTAAGTATTTGCTGAGCTGAGGCTTAGCTCTGGTCACCTATCCAGAGCCAGGCAACCCTGACATGGAGCAAGCTGTCACCTGCTGGTTCCCAAGCACAGCTCCAGTGACTGCTGCACCTGCAGCCAGCAGCCACGTTTACCACCCTGGGTGGGGACATGGAACCTGTGGAGGAGGGGGTTGAAGGAAGCACTCACGTGTATCAGCAGCAGAAAGCACCACTTCGACCAGGAGGAGGAATCCGAGGTGGCGGCGAACACCACTCATGGTTCCAGAGACCCTGTGTGGGCTCAGCGTGTGCAGAGGAGCAGAGGGTGCCCAGCGCCCGCACACGGGAACTCCTCCGGTCCCCACGGAGAAGTGAGAATGAAGTTTCTCTGCTGCTCTGCTCTCCGATTAAATGAAGGGCCCCAGGACTCATCATGTGATGGAATTAAGCAGAGATGCATGATTTTGTCTTCAGCTTCTTTCAGCTCATGTGCTTATGACTCACTCCCTTTGCTTTCAGCATTCCCTGGGATTTCGGAGAGACCTGTTTAGAGCCACACCATTTCCCTCACAGGCATTTTTATACCAGTTTTGCACCATGATCAATTTTTGTACTTAATTTGTTTTTAAATTAGGCACATTTACTTCCAGAAAGGCAAATTAACTCTTGCCCCAGACTGATTTGCAAGTGTTACTGCAACAGCTCACTGCGTTTGATGGACCCATTGCTCCTTAACCACGCATCTCTCCCAACACACTGGGCAACAACTGTAAACTAAATGGAGACCGGCCAATTCTAACACCTCTCTGGACTTGGCTCCTGATCAGAGTTGATCGTTCAGGAAAACGTTATTTAAACATTTAGCAGGCACATGCGTGTTCCATCCGGCCGTGGTCACACAATATGATGTGGCCACGCTTAGAGGTGCGATACCAGACCATAATGTAGTGATGGCCAGTTGATGTCTAGCTCACAAGTTGCCACGACCTGCACATAGACACGCTCTTCATTGTGTGTACTTCATGGTGTGTAGAGATAGAGGAAAAATAGACTCTGCTGCCCAGCCTAATAATGAGGTATAACCCGTGGCTCAAGAGGAGTAGAGCAGTAGAGGCAGATTGGCAAACACTGCACTTAGTGGTTTAAATTCATGTTCAACGTGCTTCACCAGCCCAGGTGTTCTGCAGGCAGTGCAGCAACTGAAGTTCATGGCAGCCCTGGCAGCCTTGTGAAGTTTCTTGCTTTTGTTTGCAGCAAAGCAGCAGCTTGGGTGAGAGGACCTGGCATAAAAGCAAGTATGGTCCTCAAGACAGGCGTTCAGTACTGGTTTCAGTGATCCCAAAGTGTAGCACTGGCTAGTGAGGCACTGGCCAGCCAGAAACCAGCAAGTTGTGCAATACTAAAGCATTTTCATTTTGCACAGGGCAGGTGGAAGTCTCCAAGTCCAAGGCGCTGCCAACAGAATGAAGAGATTGCCCAATGGAAGGAGATTTTAGAACTGCAACTACTTACTGCTTTATGCTTTTTTTTTAACTTGTTCTTAGTTTCTTCCATTTTTCTAGCACTTTCTATCAGCTGTGTCAGTTATTGTCACTACCTGGAGTGCCCCAGCCAGCATTTCTCTCAGTAAGGCAGGCTCTGATATCCAGTCCTGTGCTTCTTGCTTATTTAGACTCTGTGCTCCAGCAGCCTCCTGGCTGGAGCCAACCCTCCCTCCTACTGCCAGCCAAGGAAAAGGGTGAAGGCAATAGCCTTAGGGATACCAGGCTTGTTTCAACTAAGCCCTCATTATCTGGCAGAAAGGAGAGGCAGCATAAATCAAAGTTGAGGCTGTGACTGACTATGCAAAAAAATCTTATGACTGCAGCGTCCTCATGTGATTGTTGCTTTTTTGTTGTTATTAAATCAACTACGCTCCCAGTTGAAATGTCAGGTTTCAAAGCCATTCACAATTATTTTTTTAAACCATGTAGGTCTTTAATTGCACTCCTTTGTTTCCAGGTTGTTGATCCTAGAAGTGTAAAGTGACCTTCAAACACTGTGTTTCAGCACTGGGGTCCTGATCCAAAGTCTGCTGGGGAGAAAGGAGGTTTGAATGCTCATTCCCAACAGGGTTTTGAGAACCTCCAGAGAAGAACTGCTGACAACAAATGCCTGTTAATTAAAAACAAAAATTTATCAGCCCCAAAACAATAAAGTTGGTTAGGATGGATTTTTTCACCATGTTATTTGATACGTGAGATTGTTACATAAATGTTGAGTGACGCTCTCAATAAGGGCCAGCTGGTGGAAATTATTAAACACGTTGTAAATAGACTTCAGGGGCACTGAGGATCAGGCCTGTGGTTAGAGGAATCCAAACCCACCAGGGCTGGGCTAATGACTAAAAGGTGGCTGTACTGTGACGCTCCTGTCCTTTGAGCTCTCCCTCCTCGGCTCTTGGGCCTTAGACTATGCGTTCCTGGAGGGGGTGACGCAGAAAATGTTTGGATCCACTTCTGCTGTGGCAGCAGCCGACAGCGTTAGCAAGAGAAGAGGCGAGGAGAAAGCTGTATGAGAATGGAAGAAAGAACAGGGAGGAACAGAGCGAGGAGCAGGGGAGGAACAGAGAAGGAACAGAGAACAGATGTAAAAGGAGCGAAGGGAAGAATAAAAAAAGCCAAGGGAAAGTACGAGAAGAGTGAAGGGACCATCTGAAAACTGAGCTGACTTCTCCAAGTGTCCCAGCCATCACTGACTATGTCTGAAGATGAGACCATCTGCAACACTGACTAATGGTTTGAAACTAGTTGATCATCACCAACCCTTAAATTGACTTCATAGTTTTTTACATTGTAATTCTTGGTCTCTGAGAAACAGCTTTACGGTTAAAGCAACTGAACTAAATTGTGCAGCTGTAAAAGAGAAAAGATTCAAAATAGATCCTAAATATTCTCCCAGCAAAGAAACACACATTCAGAGAGATTTAGGGCTTATTCTGACTGAGAAGTGGGTGGGTAGGAAGTGCCTGGTACTTCACAGCTTTATCACCTTGGTTATTGAAACTCATTGAGGAGATACACATCTCTGCTACCTGAAGGCCTGTCAGATGACAGGGCATGAGCACATCATGTGTACCTGCATGCCTAGACTGCGACAGAGCTGGCACGCTCACGCTGCTATCACACCGCCATCGCCACAACACGAGTGCAGGAACTTTAAATACAAGAGAAAAAAAAAAAAGGGATTCGAAGAATGAACTTGACTTTTGGCCAAACCAGCAAATGAAAATGAAACAACCTTGTTTGGGCAACCAGGTGCTTTTAGGTAAATGCTGTCTGCCATTAGCAGTAGTATCTTGAGGGAACTCCACTTAAGGCTGTTCAAATTCCCTTTCTGGGAGAAATCATCTGTGCCTCACTTCACACGGGGCAGTGGCCATCAGCTGACTGAGCCGACCGTGTAAGCAAAGCTTTGGTAGGAGTCTGCAGTCTTCCTTGTTGTACAGGGGAAAAAAAGCCATACAAAAACTCCTGAACAGTTTATGGCACCATCCAGCCCAGTTTACCACTGAAAAACTAATTAACCCTTGCAAATGGACAGACAGGCTTTCTGTGTTTTCATTTTTTGCCTTGGCAGTAGCTAAAGCTACATGTTTTACCGTTTTTATGGGAGGGTATTTCCTTGCAGTCGTGCTTTTCTCCAAATTCCTGAGTTGGGGTTGATGTTTCCAAACTTGGCACTTGACTGCAGCATATGATTCTGGAGAGGTTTTTTTTGTGATAAAAGTAACTTTTGGCCTGATTACCTCTAGAGGGAAAGCTCAAAGGACGGGCCAGTTCTCCACCTCTGTAGGGGTGTCTCTCTGTTGTGTCCCTCCCTGTGAGTCTTAAACTCGCTTCTTGGTCACAGCTGTGGGTGTGACAGAGTGCCCCAAAACGCCCTGTGAAAAGCAGCTTATGGGGAAGGGAGGGGAAACACTCAGCCTTCAGAAACAGACCCACAGAGTGCCCCAGTCCCCCTCATTCATCTCCCCCCTGGTGGACTTGGCTTTCCTGCCCGTGGGAGTTCTTGCTAATTTGTGCAGATGATGAGCAGTAGAAGACAAAGCGCCTCTGGGGAGGGACTTTATCAGGGAGTGGATGGATAAGACAAGGGATAAGAGTTTTAGGCTGAAAGAGGGTAGATTTATATTATATATTAGGAAGAAATTTTTTGTTGTGAGGGTGGTGAGGCACTGGACCAGGTTGCCCAGAGAAGCTGTGGATGCCCCATCCCTGGAGGTGTTCGAAGCCAGGCTGGATGGGGCTTTGAGCAACCTGGTCTGATGAGAGGTGTCTGGTGGGGGGTTGGAACTGGATGATCTTTAAGGTCTCTTCCAATTCTAACCATTCTATGACTCTGTGATAACAGACACTGACCCTCCAGACCACACAATGCATCTTTTTTTAAAGGTGTGTAAACAAAGCAAGTTTACATACTTTTAAAAATAGGTGTCTCTAGGCAGGTTTTGGGTTTTTTTTTAAACAATACTGTCAGTGCAAGGAGAAGGCGTAGCTATGCTGGTAGTCTCGGTGCTCTGCTGCTGTCTTTTGGTCTTTAAAAGGCTTCTGTAAGCCTCTGGCTCGCTCTGTGTGCACCTCAGCTGACCCACTTTCAGTTTTGAAACTGCTGCAGTTCATTTGCAGTCTGGACATTGGTTTTCTTTTACTACTTTTCTCATACCAATTTAATGAACTGTTAGTTACGTGGTTTATATTCACAATGATTCATCGAGGCACAGTCCTCTCCCAATCAGGAGAGCAGATAATTGCTGTGAAAGTGCGTGATTATGACTGTGTGAGACCCATATTTGACACCATATTATAATGAAACCCATTCAGGCCTCCCTGTTTCTTAGAGAGGTTTTAAAAGATAGTCATTTTGGTGGGAGGACACTGAAGGAGAAGTAGTCTTGCAGCCAGTCTGCTCCTCTAAAGCTTTTCTAAGAAACAATATAAACCAAATGTACTCAATTGTACCTTATTCCCAGTATATGCCGTGTTTCACTTATTATGGGCTGGTGATAAGAGTTCAGCACAGAGGCTCAGTTGTTTTATGGTCCTGTGCAATTGCTGTGACTGCTCAAGATACAACCTCAGCACTTCCCTGAAACAGGAGTCAGAATAAATGAAAATCTGGCAGCTGAACTTTAGCATAGCATACTCCTTAATGTCTTAACAGCTAGAATAGGGGCAAAATTCTGCATTTTTTTGGACTGTATTCTCACTGACTCATGGTATTAATTCAGACAGTAACCTCTTCCTCAGAAGCTAGACCCAGAGCAAATATACAGGCAATGGAGAGGGGAGAAAAAGGGTTAATACATTATATAGCAACCAGCTTTCTGTCTAGAAGCCCAGTAACGTTTATGGCTTAAAGGGAAGGCAAACTCTGAGCAAGGAGAGCTGTTGTGCCCCTAGTGATGTGTTGCTGTCACCCTAGGAATTATATCCACCTGGATCCTCCTCCTGTGGCTGACAGCATTAAGGAGGGCTCATCTGGGGGCCTGGCAGGCAATAGAAGGGAAAAAGGTCAGATGGGTTTTGGGTTGTGCTGCCACTTGCAGAGAGTGGTTTGGGCTGACTGGGACTATGGGTTAACCAGTGAGGCAGAGGAGGAGTAAGCTGGTTGTGCCATAACTTGCCTGCTGCCCCATGCACGGGTGCATCACCACGTTGACTTGTCTTGGGCTGCTGCAGAGATGTAGGTGGCATCTTCATGCCCTGATGTCCCAGTGCGGCGCTGGCAGGGGAGGGGAGGGGAGGACATCCAGGCTGGTAAAGGCAGCCCCCAGCTCAGCTGGGGTCACCACCCTAGCCCTCAGACACGTGGCTGGAGGGGCTCCCACTTGCAAAAAACTTTATCAGGAATTGCTGTTTGCCTTTCACTGGGAGGAACATAGATTTTGAATGCCCCGTTCCCAGATGCGTTGCATAATAATCTTTAACAGTTCTGATCACATGTGGCTTGGAAATATATCATTACATATATTACATAGATAGGAGTTAGGCTTCTCAGTTTGTCTTAAATGCCAATATCCTTTATTTATATTCTCTGTGAAAGAGGCATTACATTTGAACTGATTCTGATTTAAATCTACATTGGAATATGGATATTTTATTTCAGCTTTCTTTGCCAGTACTGGAAAACCTAACATGACTTAAATGTGTAACTGTGTGAGAAAGAACAAATTGATTTACTGCAGCCCACTTGCAAGCCCTGGCTTAAGTGAAATGCAAAGAGTAAAATCCCTCCGTCTGGGACATGTAATGCACTGATTGCCAGAGCTATGAGCTCTGCAGGGGAAATACTATATGGCTTGATAAGAATCATGACAGAAAACGTGTGTGTGCATCATGTAACAGAAGAATCTGGTTGGTAGATCTGTAGTTTTAAATTTTCTCTCCCCAAAGAGCAAAATAGCTTAACAAATCTTCCCTCAGCCATGCTGCTTAATTGCAGTTGGTTGCTCGGGGCACTACTGTATGCCAGTGGTCTGGGAGGAAGAGAAAGCTCTTCCTTGCCTAATCCAAGGGGTTACATTTTCACTGCAAATGATTCAGTTCCACTGCACGTGGAAAAAAGTTGAGCAGTTACAAAAAATAATTCAGATCCAATGTAAGGTAGCTGCGGTTCTTCTCAGTAAAGGACATTATTTCCAATTTGAGTTGTCTGAATTTCACCCTGTGCTGTCTGATATCAAAGAATAAAAAATGAGAGAGTCCTGAAGAAAAGAAAATAAAGAAATGAGAAGTGTAAGTGAAGGTGAGGCAAATGGATTGTACATTAAGACCTCTATAAATTTACATTGATTTTTCTTGCTGCAGTTGTGGCAAGTGGTGTTTGGATGAAGGCAAGAAGTTGAAAATAGAGAGCATTTGATCTCTTAGTTACCAATTGTTTGCTACATTTCTGAGTACCTAGTTCTTCTATTACTGCACAATACAAAAGAACTTTCAGCAAGAAAAACTGGTTATCGAATGGTGCTTTGGGAGTCAAAAATAAAAACATAAGAAAAATCAGCATTTGCTAAGGCATGGACACCAAGGAAACTCAAGCTGTAAATCATTCTTCACTGAGCAATTTCTTAACAGTTCAGCTGCTGTGGATGTTCTGATAACAAACAAAAACTGCACCAGATGGGTGCTGAGGACAGACTAATTAATTACTAATACATCTCTGTGTATTTGAACTTGATTCAAATGAAGAATTTAATCAAGACATTGGCAAATGTAAAGAAACGTACAATACAGCCCAGATGGCTACGTTTATTTCATTGAGAATACACTAGGAAGTCAGAGCTTCTTTACCTTGTCATGGTGTTTGTTGTCTAGGATGAAATTCAGAAGCCTGAAGCTGGGAGCACACCTGATGAAGCTGCTTGCTGATTGACCCAGCTACACATTTACGTTCCCTTCCCCTCCTCTGCCCCTATACTTTCCTTGGCACATACAAATGTTTACATTTGGGGGCAGAAATAACCTGCTGAGTAGTACAGCTCAGCTGGAGCTCGCTGATGGGTGGAAATGAGTAAATGAACCTCCAGGTGAGAACACCAGCTGAAGTTGTTCCTGGTGGTGAAGTTGCCCCTGGACAGCGGGGTGAGAAGGGTAAACAGCATCGCTGAGGCACCAGACTGGACCCCTGGCCACAGCAGCCGCTTTTCAGACCAGTGTTTTGCATGGATATGGTTTGCACTCGTGCCTCAGAAGAAATCCAGCTCTGGGTTCTCTTTAAGACATCTCAAAATCGTCTCGTTAAACCACAGCTGAACCATCAGAACAATGAGATCAGTTTGTTTGCTTGACTTTTTTGCTTGTGTCTTAGCACAGAAGTGACTTACAATGTGTATCTCCCTGACTAACTGATGCCAGATTAAAAACTTCACAGTAAATGCACTGGGCCATGTGACTGAGGAGAGAACGGAGAGAGATTTTTCTGAAAGATGTTAAAAACATCACTACTGGCTGGGGTTGCTTCACAGAGAGTCTGTAAGACAGGGTTCTTCATCATCCTCTCCATCGCAGCCACCCAGACAGCGAGAGGGGAAGCACGATGAGGTGGGTCTTCAAAACATCTGCAGCTGGGAAAAAAGATGCCTAAATATGAAGGAGACTTTGCTTCCACTCTACTCTTTGGGTGAATAACTCGCTTTACTTTCTACAAGTAAAGCATGGGAGGAAAGTCAGGAGGTGGGAGGGTCAGTGCTACTTTAAGCAAAATGAGAGCTGCAAGCATAACAAATCATAAAACCACCGTGCAGCTGTATATAATAATAACCACCATCAGTCCTCTGCCCGCTTTGCTGAGGGACAGCAGAGTGTTCCTGACCCTGTACACCCCCCCAGCACCTCTAGTACCTTGTTAAGGACTCGTGCTCTCAGTGATTGAAAAGCCTTTGAAGGCCACTTTGAATTATGTCTTTAATTAATCTGAAATGGGAAGGCTCTGAGAGAAAGTGATCAAGGATGACATTTTGGTTTGGTGGAGCTTGTCACCAAAATGTCATAAACCAGCTCCCTTTCCCTCTGGCTGGTCCTCCCAGGAGCTAATACAGTATCTCGCTGGGATGGATGCTGCACTGACAACTGCTCCTCTGTTTAAGCAGCTGAAAGTATTTCTGGCTGTCTAAATTCAGTGGGAAACTGATTGAAAATTACAAAGTTTTTCATTAAGAATTTAGGCTCTTTAAATTGCACCAACAATAAATAAAACAAGTAAGGAACCAATTTTTTAAGTCAAATGTAGCAAGGCTTAAGGAGACTATTTGAGTATCTTGAAAGGCAGAGGGAGGACATTTACACTGTTCCATAGTAACATGCTTTGGACATAAGGTGAGGGAAAGCTTCAAGGCGGTGTGTTCATGCAGGTAGGAGTCAATAGCCCTGGAAAATACAATCTTCTTTACATTTTTGCTCAGATTACAGAACCTGCCTCTTTATCACAACTCTATGTGCAAGCTCTTGTCTTTTATTTATCTACATGTTCTATAGTTTTCATTCCTTTAGTATTTGAATGCTTTTCATGTGTGTTCGGATTATGCAGAACTTTGTCTTGTAATGTGTTTGTAATAGATAGCATTTTTAAATTAACAAAAAAAGTTTCAGGTTATTTACAACAGAAGAAAGGTGATTTCCTGTTGGGTGGGGACCACCACGTCATCCAAGAGCTTTGAGATGGCTTGTCCTTAAAACAAGCATCCCCGATACGCAAGAAAGCCTTTGGCTCCCAAGAGTTACATCTGGTTAGAACATGAATGAGAACTGTTCACTGTTTGAATCACAGCAAATATAGACTGAGACAAACCAAGCAGTTTCAAGAGACTCCATCCCTACTCACTGCGTTCTCACTGGACGGGTCTTTTTCTCTTGCTCCGCCTCAGTCTAGGGCCAGTTCAATGGCTGTTCGGGCTGTAGTGATGTCTGCAAGGGTCTGTCTGCCAGCAGTGACCTTTGGTTAAGTTTCTTTCTGAATCCCAGTTCCTTTGGTGTTTAAGCCAGTCCTCTAATGCTTTTGCAGAAGGTTGTATGGAGAAAGAGTTGATGGACACTTGTTTTTTGCTAATAATTTACAGAGAGAATGCTGTGAGCAGGCAGCTCTATGCTTCATGGTACATCACAATCTTTAGGGAGCCTTTAAGTTCAGTTAAAAAAATTACTGGCCTGGGGGATTCTAGTGGACAGTCTGGGAGACCAGAAGGGTAGTTAGTTCTATTTCTTATGTACCTGCAAACCACTGAAAGGAAGCAATTTTGTACTAGTCTATGTAACCTTTCATTTACCTTTAAAGTCTGCAAATAAGCATGTATTGATTTAAATTCTAAGAGCCTACAGCAGGTTTTCAAACTGAATAGGGTAAGGAATTTTAAAATATCATAGGAATAAAGATGAGACTTATCTGGTTAGGAAAACAGGTTCCTTTGATGTTTACATCTTCCCAAGTTTCTCTGTAATTAAGAACTGGCAAAATGAACTTGCTAGTAGAACCACTTGGTGTTAGTACCACAGCAGTATTTAGTGGGCATAATCAGCTTTCTTTGCTTTGTGCTAAGCGTTTCATGACCATATAATGATCATCCAGGCAGCCAAGTGCCAGAATTGTGGGAGTGATTTCATGTGCTCTTGTGGTTCTATGGCATGGCCTCAGCTCAGCCAGTCTTCTCCCATGCCAGCTGTGGTGCCCTGGATAAACATGACCCTGCTTAGTACTTGCCTATTATCTATATAATTCATTGACCATAAGCAAAGGTTATTCTTGTATTCACTTAAGCTCTTGTGGTAGCCACAGGACCAGCAGGTAATCGTTGGTGGCTTCCAACATGGCCAACACAGGTAGCAATGCTTGGGAGGCAGGAAGAGAGTGTGGCAGGAAAGAATGAGAATAAGTAGCCTAGTTGCACCTTTTTTTATGATTATTATTTGGTTAATGCTTTGATGACCCAGGACACAAACCTCAGTGGAACCTACGTGCCCACAGAGAGAAGGTGCATAGAAACCCAATCCTCTGCTAAGGTCACAAATGAACTTTTAGGGTCACCTTTCTCCCATTACCATATCTCACTCCCTCAACACCTGCCTCCTTGCTTTCACCTCCCGGGCTGCAAGAGCCCACAGCTGAAGCAAGTGGGAAGGAGGCTCTGCCCCCTGGCAGCACAGGTATTCCTGCAGCAAAGCAACAGGGCTTGATCTAGTGGTTTTCTGCTCTTTGCTTTCTCTGTTTTATGCTTGAACAGGGGAAGTCTTGCCTGATTGTGTCAAAATTTTTATCAAGCCTTGTATGATAATTGTGTAAGAAGGCTGAGAGAGTTGGGGTTGTTCAGCCTGGAGAAGAGAAGGCTCCAGGGAGACCTTATAGCCATTTCCAGTACCTGAAGGGGGCTACAGTAGAGATGGGAGGGACACTTTATCAGCGAGTGGAGCAATAGGATGAGGGGGTAACAATTTTAAACTAGAAGAGGGTAAATTTAGATTAGGTATTGGGAAGAAATTCTTTACTTTGAGGGTGGTGAGACATTGGAGTAGCTTACCAGGGAGGTCGTGGATACTCCACCCCTGGAGATGTTCAAGACCAGGCTGGATGGGGCTTTGAGCAACCTGCTGTAGTGGGAGGTGTCCCATGGCAGGGGGTTGGAACTCGACGATCTTTAAGGTCCCTTCCAATGCTAACTGTGGTATATGAGCAGGTAGAAGCTGTGTCAAGTTAGAGGAGATGGAGCTGTGGTTACTGGTTCAGTGGTATTTCTAGTGGAAAGCCCAGCAGAGCCGTGCTCTGGAGTCTGCCCAAGGTTTGGTTTACTGGCAAGTCTGAATTTTCTTAGACATGGGTTGTCTTAAATGTTTTTGAGCCTTTTTGGGGGGCAATGAGGCTACATGTAGTGATGCACAGCCAACTCTTTCCAACCGAACAGAGGGAGACAGTGGCTGTTTGGGCTTCTTGAGTCTGACGTGTGTGATAGAAAAACATCTCAAATCACCCGAGTTCGTTCACATTCAGACTTTCCTGTACCTTAAGCCTTATGGAGTAAGTTCTGTTAGGTGTAAGATTAGATGATGAATGAACATGCTGCAAATCTCCACAGATGATATTAATAGCCAGCACTTTCTTCAAAACAATCAGGGGGTATGTGAAATGTCTTGAAAAATTTCACATGTGTTTTGGCAGAAACGGTATTCTCTGCCAAAGGAAAAAGCCAGCAAATTAATATAGTTGTCATATGATAGGATGAAGGGTTACTAATACAGTAATGGGTTAGTGGATATTGCTAGAAACTGGCCAGAAGGCAAAAAATATGCTAACAATTGTCTTATTAAAATAAGATTGTTATTTCCAGTTTCATTTAAGTGAAAGATCATTAATGTTTTCTGCTTCATTGTAGAAGCTCTTCTGCAATGATCTTTTTTTCCTCATCAGTTCTGGGAGGTTGGAAGGTCCTGCAGTGGCATTCTAGGGATGATGAGGCTTGGGGTCCATCAGCACAGCTCTTGGATCATGGATGATTTCATTGATTTCAGTTAAGTACAAACTTGGCAGCAGGTTAGCAATCCAGTGTGAAGTTAAGAGCCCCAATTCTTTGTTATATCTGAACTGACAAATATGCTATTGCTCCTTGTTCCTGAGTTGAATTCATATTGGAACATGGAAGAATTTTGCTTTGATATTTGAAACAAGTTGGTTTTGGCCCACAGAATGTGTGTATGAAAACTTAGTTTCCTATAGATTGGTGCCCTTTGTCCTCTGTAACACCCCAGTGGGGCAAAAATCTGGCAAACTACTCCAGATACTAGATTTACATGTGTGCTGCTCAGCCAGCTGGTTACTAACAGTATTCACAGCAGCTGAGGTTTGCCTGGTTTTCTTTCGGTTGCAACACTAATTTTGGTCTCCTTCCTCATCCAGCTGCCAATTCTTACTAGAGCTATGGGAATACAGTCATCCCCAAGACTTAAGCACCTGGAAATTGGCCATGGGGTTAAAAAAAAGTGACTAGTGCAGAAGAAATCACAGGCAGATGATCAGACAGTATAATCAAAACCATGTTATTTTCTTAGGAAACCTGTTAAAATTGAGTAATTGGAATATAAACCGGAAAACATCATGAATTAGACCTCAGCAGCTTTCTGGCTCCTATGCACTATGTCAGAAACTTAAATTGCCATTTGGAAGTCCTGCTTCCACAGGGAAATATTTAGCTGGCTGGCAGCCAGCATCCCGGCTCTGGGGCATCTTTTCTAGAGACGTGTCTGCGAGAGCCGAGCAGGGCAGGCAGGGTGCACAGCGTGCTGCACTGGGGGTACTCAGCTCTGGAGTCCTCCAGCTGACCTCCAGGGCTGCCTGAATCATCACAGACCCAGCATCAGAGGTGGGAACGCTGTAAAAAGCAATTTATTTCCTCTTCCTGTACTGCAATATATACAGACTCCTAAGTAAATTATCTAGGATGCATAGCTACAAATTACAGCCACACACATACTAACAGATTTTTAAAAATGGCAAAAAAACACCACATGTTGTTCTCATGTACTCTTTAGTTACTTTGTAGGACTCCCTCTGTTTGTGACTGTGTCTGTTATGTTATTGTTGGAAGAATATACCATCTTGAAGTACATGATCATAAGGATGGAATGTGTCCAGTGACCACTTAAGTAGGAGAAAATCTCTTTGCTGCCAGGACCACTTTATTGCAGCTGTGATCAAGAAGCATCTTGTGTGCATGTATTTGTTTGTTCTCCAGTACTGTATTTAATATTGAGACACTCTGCTAATCTCTTTAATGTTACCTGGTATTTCCTTTCCAGCCCAAAAGTAGATAAATAGAGAAGGTCAGAGAGAGCCCCCTGTTTTTACAGCACAAACAGGACAGCCTTCTATGTTGTCAGATGTCCAACCTAACTTGGTTACCTCAGTATGGATCTATTATTGGCAACCAGATGTATTTCCTGCTACAAGGATTGACTTATATTGCTTGTGTTATTGTGTGCTCTTTGATAGGCATCGCTCTGTAGCTCACTGTGAAAAGGCTGGACTTGTGTTTTAACCATATAACCAAAGTTAGGATGTCCAGGCTTTTTCCCCTGGCACTATCATGGATTTCAGCAAACTTGCCTGAGTCCTTGGTGCCCTTTGTGTGTCCCCCCTCGCCCCCCATCCCACCCCTGCAGCCATCCCTCTCTTCCTCCTCCTCTCTACAGCAATGCTCAGAAGGGAAAAATAGGAGAAAGTTAATCTGATTGTTAGCAGATACAGACAATTTAGCAACTGTTAGCAGACAAACTACAGCCATTATCATGTGGAGGCCCAGAGGTCTTGCTCCTTCCCTGGGTTGTACACCTGATGGGTGACAAAATGCTGGTGCCACCTTTGCCTCCACCGCACAGGTTGACGTAAAGACCATCCCTCTCTACTGAAGGGGTGGTGGACTGGGGTGGGGGACTGGAGGATAAGCCACACAGGAAGGTTCACCCTTATATCAATGTTTTTTTTTGGGAGAAAAGAAACCTGACTTGTTTCAGAAAAGTGTCTGGAGAACCAGAAGCACTCTCTTGTCAGGGGCAGGGGGAGCTTTAGTATCTCTGAGTTTCTAGTACAGGCAAAAAAAGCTGCATGGGAAGAACAGGCGGGAGGAGTTGACCAGTGGTTAGAGAAGATGATAAGTTAAGGGGGGGGATTAATTTTGCTAGAAATTTCATATGATATGCATTTTGAATGTGTGAGTCAGGGGTGTTAATTGGCCAGAAGCTTGAAACATCACCAGCAGGAAAGACAAGTAATGCTGAAGCTGTATCGGCATCTACCTGTGATGTACAGCTCTGCTTGTGTTCTTGGGCTGGTATGGAGGTGTCTCAGTTCATGAATACTGTGTCCCAACAGGTCATGCACATGTGAATTCCCACATAGGTTTCAGGAAGAGGCACAGACCTCTGGAGAGGAGGGGTTTCTGGTGGCCACTTCCCCCTACAAAACCTTCATGAGGAGGGCAAGAGAGTCATGTCCCTGTCTATGCAAAAGCAGGGGACCAGAGAGCCTGGGGGAGCGGGAGGCACAGAGAGCAGGGGGTAAAGGCATTGGTCTCCAGGGAGTTGGGTAGGTTAGATAGAGACAACAATGTCTGAAGAAGACTCCAGGCAAGATGATGTGCAGTGAAATCTGAGAGAGCCTTATCTCAAGGCAGGCAGATCTGCCTGCAGGCTGGGTCTCTCTTTTATGCTATGCCAAATTCCTACAGTGAAGTTCAAGCAGTGCTTGGCTTTGCAAGGGCCTGCTGGTCCCCAGCCCCGTGGGAGCTGCTGAGCAAGCACACAGGCCATGGGAGAACGCTGAAGGCTCTCTTCTGCCCAAAAAAGTTAATGTACATCAAATACAGAGGGCTCTTCTCCACCCCATCTACTGTCCACTTATCATATGTAAACAGTGAGATATGCCAGGGTTTTTTTAAAATGCAACCCATGATTATAAACTGTTATTTCAGTTTATATGGTTTTAGTTCTATTTCATCATTACAGACACTTTGGTTGAAACCCACACTCGCAGAAGTAAGCTACAACAACAAAACCTCAGGTGACTATGAGTGCTCTAATATTGAAATGCATCACAAGCCAGGGCTGTACAGACACCTGGCAGGCTGAGAAGCACAGGGCAGCACTGGTTAGACAGAAAATCTACGCTCTCAGAGATCAGGACTGAACCTCATTAGCCTTCCTTTAAAAGTGGTGCGACGTGATTTTTACATGCACACAGGCAAATGTTGCTTGTTTGATTCATACAGGAGGGTGGGTTTATTTTGTATAATTAGAACTAACCTGATTACTTTGTAGGGCATATGCAATGAGCACATTTCATGTGATTTGCAAAGATAAGGCTCCATGGAAAACTTGGAGAAGCATGACTCCATGCTGACTAGAAAACCTGTAGTTTGCTAAGAGCGCAGTGCCATAACGAAACAGAAATTCAGGTGGAGCAGGATATAATGGCTGCAGGTACTTTAAAACCACCAGATCGTTTTTCTGATGCCTGCTTTGCAATAAGCACCACAACAGCTCTGCCTGCTGGAGGGGGTAAGATGTAAAACTTGTTTCTTATGTCTCTCATCTGACACAGTAAGAAAAACCCCCACTGCCTATGAGGGAAAGACAAAGCAATCTGAGTACCTGAACAAGAATGTTGATTTAACATTTAAATCTTGTTGTTTTCCTGCTCTTCTTCTCTCCATTTTAAGACCTGGATTTTGTTCTTTTGAAGGAGGTTAGGTCCCACCAAGGAGCCTGTTGCATGATACAGCGGTTTAAGAATGTGCCTGGCTTTATTCTGCAAATCAAAGTGAAACCTTATGACAGGAACTAGCTCTTTGGTTTTTCATTTGGTTATTCTTGACAGGAAAACCAGGCAATTGAGAGTGAGAGTTTCAAGACCACAGGCCCAGTCACTCCAAGTGTTAGGGAGCTAATCTGCCTCTTTAAACTCAATGCAGAGAGGATCCCTCATTATGGCTGGCCCTACAGGAGAGGTGGCAGGTACACAGAGCAGCCTGGGCCAAGTGCACAGCTTTGTGCTCTTGTCTATCTTTTCACAAGTGCTGGTGTGTTTTGGTTCAAAGGCAAGGGATCAGACTGACTGAATGGTGGATGAGAAGCTCGCCATGAGCTGACAATGTGTGCTTACAGCCCAGAAAGCCAATCACATCCTGGGCTGCATCAAAACAGATCAATCTTGAGTGCTATCACCAGCCATGTAATGAGCAACCAGGGGATCAGGCCTAGTCAGCATGGGTTTATGAAAGGCAGGTCCTGCCTGATGAACCCGATCTCCTTCTATGATAAGGTGACCCAATTGTTGGATGGGGGGAAGACAGTGGATATAATATATGTGGATCTTAGCAAAGCATTTGACACTGTCCCCCACCACATTCTCATGGAAAAACTGGCTGCTCATGGCCTGGATGAGTGTATGATCTGCTGGATCCAGCACTGGCTGGAAGGACGATCCCAAAGGGTGGTGCTCAATGGAGTTCAATCCAGCTGGTGGCCGGTCACAAGTGGTTCCTCAGGGCTCAGTACTGGGGCCTTTGCTTTTTAATATCTTCATTGATGATATAGATAAGGACATAGAGAACACTATCAGTGAGTTTGCAGATGACACTAAGTTGGGTGGGAGTGTTGATCTGCTTGAGGGCAGGGATGCTCTACAGAGGGACTTGGATAGACTGGATAGATGGGCCAATGTTAATGGCATGGCCTTCAACGAGGCCAAGTGCCAGGTCCTGCACTTGGGCCACAACAACCCCATGCATCGCTACAGGCTTGGGGAAGTGTGGCTGGAGAGCTGCCTGGCAGAAAAGGACCTGGGGGTGCTGGTCGACGGGCGGCTGAACATGAGCCAGCAGTGTGCCCAGGTGGCCAAGAAGGCCAATGGCATCCTGGCTTGCATAAAGAATAGTGTGACCAGCAGAAGTAGGGAGGTGATTGTCCCCCTGTACTCAGCACTGGTGAGGCCACACCTTGAGTATTGTGTCCAGTTCTGGGCACCTCAGCACAAGAGAGATATCGAGGTGCTGGAGCGAGTACAGAGGAGGGCAACAAAGCTGGTGAGAGGCCTGGAGAACAAGGCTTATGAGGATCGATTGAGGGAGTTGGGGTTGTTTAGTTTGAGGAAGAGGAGGCTGAGGGGAGACCTCATCACTCTCTACAACTGCTTGAAAGGGCACTGTAGAGATATTGGTGCTGGTCTCTTCTCACGGGCAATGAGCGACAGGACAAGAGGGAATGGCTGCAAGCTGCAGCAGGGTAGGGTTAGGCTGGACATTAGGAAAAAGTTTTTCACGGAGAGAGTGGTCAGTCAGTGGAATCAGCTGCCCAGGGAGGTGGTGGAGTCACCATCCCTGACTGTGTTTAAGAGTAGATTAGATGTGGTGTTGAGGGATCTGGTGTAGGGGAGAACTTGTAGAGTAGGGCTGATGGTTGGACTTGATGATCCCAAGGGTCTCTTCCAACCTGGATTATTCTATGATTCTATGAAAAGAAGCATGGCCAGGAGGTTAAAGGAGGTAATTCTGCCCCTCTACTCTGCTCTGGTGAGACCCCTTCTGGAGTACGGCTTCCAGCTCTGGAGTCCTCAGCACAGGAAGGACGTGGACCTGTTGGAATGAGTCAATAGGAGGGCCCTGATCATCAGAGAGCTGAAGCACCTCTCCTGCGAGAACCGGCTGAGAGAGTTGGGGTTGTTCAGCCTGGAGAAGAGAAGGCTCTAGGGAGACCTTGTAGAGGCCTTCCACTACCCAAAGGGGGTTGCAGAAGAGATGGGGAGGAACTCTTTATCAAGGAGTGGAGTGATAAGATGAGGGATGATGGTTTTAAACTGAAAGAGAGGAGATCAGATACCAGGAAGAAATTTTGAGGCTGGTGAGCCTCTGGAACAGGTTGCCCAGAGAAGCTGTGGATGCCCCACCCTTGGAAGTGTTGAAGGCCAGGCTGGATGGGGCTTTGAGCAACCCGGCCTAGTGGGAAGTGTCCCTGCCCATGGAAGGGGATTGGAACTCAATGATCTTTAAGGTCGCTTCCAACCTAAACCATTCTATGACTTACATACATTGACTGCTACATCTCTGGGGACCTGTACCGTTAGTCCTGACAGGTAGAGGTATGTATCTGGTGTTCTGGTTTTGGCTTGGCAGATCTTAACAGCGTAAGAAAAGGACATTCCCAGTTGGGAAACTTCCTGTCTAAGACATTGCTGAGGAAGTACTGCAATTTTCTGCTTACTAGTCAAGATGCCTTAAAAAAACCCAACCAACCATTTCCTCCTGAGAGGGTACCCTTTTCAATAAGGCACTCGTTCCATTCCACAGCCTCTGCTTTCACCAAGCAGTAATTTTTCAGCTCTTAATTTTCCTCCTAAATCCTCCTTTCCAACCTGCAATGACTTTGGTTGCTCTCTGAATCTCCTGCTACTCAGTGCACAGCTCTATGGCAACTGCCTGCCCAGAACTGAGTGCAGCATCACCAGGTCACACAGTGAAGGAGATTCCTACAGCTCACACTACATTTTACTGCTCGCCCTAAACCACTGGGGCTTCATGTCTCACCATCACTTTCTACTCTACAGTTTTCTCTCTGTTTCTGAATATGAGTAGTATAATTCTTTCCCTTAGCTGCTGGCTTATATTAGGTCAAATACAACTAGATACTTGTTTAAATTGTCAAATTGTCTATGGCTTTTTTCTACCGTTACTGTCCAGGTAAATATCAAGTTACAGTTTTTCTCTATTCTCTAAAGTAGGACATGGGACGCAGACTGTAAACAAAAAGCATTCACTCATCAATGTTTGTGACTAATCACTAATCCCAATCACTGTTCCATAAACATCTGACACCTCTTAAATGCCTGTATTAAATGCCAGGCTTTGAAATCTCCTGAAATTACTTGTAACCACCAACAAAATAAACACCTTTTCTTGCTGAGATATTATTCCCCCAGTCTGTTACCCCATCCCTAGTGCTCTCTCACATACCTGAATAATTATCAGAACAATAGCAAGTCCATTAGCTGATTCCCTTACCAGTACAGCAAATTATCTGGACTCCCACTGCGCTGCAGTACGCTCACATTTCACAAACATTTTCTTCCTTGCTCTTTTATCAGTAACTGTGTTACATCCTCATTGATTTCCAACTGCCCCTCATTTCAAGTATTTTAAAATAGATTTCCACCATTTCAGCATTATCAATCTCAATTAGGTGCTCCTGTATTAATAGACCTTTTGTATTCCCTTCCCCAGACATGTTTGTGAAAGCTCTTCTTTCCTTATCCTTCTGGCTGTTGTTAATATATTGTTGTGATACCCTTAGCTTTATTCTCTGATGCTTAAACCAAGTCATAGAATCATAGAATCATTCTATGAGTCAGTTGATAGCTGGCAGTCCATCTTCCCTCACTGACTGTAAGGTACCTGGCTGCTTTCCGCTGCTGTGGTGGGGTGACCCTGGCTGGAGGCAAGGTGGCCACCAACACACTGCTCTATCACTCAGCTGGGCAGGGGAAAGAAAATATAACAAAAGGTTCGTGGGTCAGGATAAGGACAAAGAGACCACTCAGCTGCTACCGTCACAGGCAAAATAGACTTGACACAGGGGAAATTAATTTATTACCAATCAAATCAGAGAAGGATAAAGAGAAATAACCCCAAATCTTAAAGCATCTTCCCTCCACTCCTCCCTGGGCTCAGCTTCACTCCTGATTTTCTCTCCCACCTCACTGAAAGCAGCGCAAGGAGATGGTGAAAGCAGTTTGTGGTCAGTTCATCACGTGTTGTCTCTGCCACTCCTTCCTCCTCAGGGGGAAGACTCATCACGCTTTTCTGCTGCTCTAGTGTGGGGTCCCTACCACAGGAAAGAGTTCTCCGTGAACTTTGCCTTCCTTCCCACAGGCTACAGTTCTTCCCAAACTGCTCCAGCCTAGGTCCTTTCCATGGGGTGCAGTCCTTCAGGAACAGACTATTCCAGTGTGGGTACCCCGTGGGATCACAAGTCCTGCAGCAAACCTGCTCCTGCGTGGGCTTATTTCTCCAGAGGCCCACAGGTCCTGCCAGGAGCCCACTCTAGTGCAGGCTCCCCACAGGGTCACACCATCCTTCAGGCGTCCACCTGCTCCAGTCTGAGGCCCTTCACAGGCTGCAGGTGGATCTCTGCGCTACCATGGACCCCCAAGGGCTGCAGGGGCACAGCCTGCCTCACCATAGTCTTCACCAGGGGCTGCAGGGGCATCTCTGCTGTGGTGCCTGGAGCACCTCCTCCTGTTCCTTCTTCACTCACCTTGGTGTCTGCAGGGTTGTTTCATTCACTTCTCTGTCCTGATTGCAGTCCATGCAGTTTTTGGTTGGTTCAGCCCCACCCCACCCCTTCTTAAACATGTTATTCTAGAGGTGCTACCACCGTCACTGATGGCCTTGGCCAGTGGCAGGTCCATCTTGGAGCTGGCTAGTACTGGCTCCGTGGGACATGGCGGAAGTGTCTGGCAGCTTCTTACAGAAGCCACCCCTGTAGCCCCCTGCTACCAAACCCCATACAGCTGCACATTGAAACTACAGAGTATGTGGCTACTAACGTTTAGGACCAAATTGTAATGCTTTTTGAGGCTCACTTTTTCCCTTCTCCTCTCCTAGCTCAGATTTTGAGATCTCCCAGTGCTGCCAGTATCACCTGGAAGAAAAAGGGCAGAGAAAATGCCATTTGCTTGATGCTGGGTTGCTGGGGCAGTGGAGGGTTTTTCTCCTGTACGCAGCCAGTCTCCATCGTTGCTGTCTGAGGATTAATCCACCATCTTTTGGAAACCAAAACTTCGAGTCATTCTTCATATTAGTTGTTTGTAGCACGCTGCAGGAATTTCAGTGACTCATAGATCCTGTTGTTTCAAAGTGAGGGAAGTACTTGAAAATATCACGTGGAGCTTGAGTGTTCAAGCCTATTGCAGAGACCAAGTTCTTCTGCTCATCAGGACGTGTTGCACCTCTGCACTCGGACCTTCATCTCGTGTTTCTTGTTACAAAACGGGGTACAGGAAAGTGAGAGCTGTGAGTTTGCTGCCACCCTATATGTGTTTTTATATGCCAGACCACAACCTGATGACTTTCTGGAGAGTAGTCATGTACCAAATGGAAGAAGTTGCAAAAAGGGAAAGTTAAGAAAAACGAAAGGATTGTAGCCATAAGGAATATATTATTTAGCTGCCTTTGTGCTTGTGACCCGGTTTGGTATCAGGTGTACCCAAAGCAGAACAGGATAAACAGCAACCCCCCCCCAAAAAAAAAAAAGTACAGTGCAAACACTGGGGAGGATTGCTTTGATCTACCGGCAAGTTGTTGCTTTATTTTTATTATTCAGCTGTTTAGTAAGCCCACTAGAGCAACACTGCTTCTTCCTACTCTATCCCAGCCTTATCTCTGCTTCTCCAGCCAGGACCACACCTTGCCTTTTTCTAGCCAAGTTGTGTCACACCGCTCTCCACCACCTTTTCAGATGCTCAGGAGCCTGTTTGGTATCAAACACCAAGTCTTAGTAGGTCTGTAATAGTGATTTTTTGATTTGTCTTTGAGGGTAAGGAGATTAATCAGAAAAAAATACATTTCCTCAAAAACTTTGATCAAACGTATTTTATTTTTTTTATTGTCATCTAAATTAGGAATATCTCCCTTAAGCTTTCTGTTATTTAATAGCAAGGTGACCTAAGACTTCAAAAATTGCCTTCTTCTCCTAGGACTCCCGGGCAGGTTAGAATGAAGTTTGAGAGCACTGAGCTGCTGGTCTTTTGGGTACATGCAGTCGATCACTCGGCTTTGTCACAGCTTTACAAGTTTGGGCTTTTTTTGAGCAAAACCACTTCCACCTAAAGAAGTGCTTGCACGGTTTTGCGCCTTGGAAGCTCTTGGTGCAGCTTAACAGCACCAGCCTGCAGAGATACCCTAGGAGGGACTAAAGGTTTTAGCTCAGCACTTCAATTCCAAAGCTGCTGTAAGCTCTTCCGCAGCGCAACACCAGCTCCCATGTACAGGCTCAAAAATCTTGCAGTGGCCTTGTGAATAAAGACACATCAACCTCATAAAGATGGCTCTGGCGTTCTTCAGGGGTAGCCTGTCCTTAACTGTGACTTGGAATGTTCCTCTCGGGGTTTGTCTGTTAAAACAGTCATTTAAAAGGATGAGTGTTAGGAAAAAAAGCCCAGTGACTTCAGAACTACTACTGCTCAAATGTGAGACAGAACCACCCCCAGCCCTCCAAAACATGCCATGAGATCCTTAAGGTTACCATCAGGACTTAATTCTGTACCTTTATCCCAAAATATACTCTTGCCATACTGGCCTGCTGGTTTAGTACAGATAATACTAATAAATATAGGAACTTTAAAAAAGCTTTGTATCTTTCTGATACAATTGGGTCTAAGACCCACTAAGGCCTCAGCAGTGAGACCCAGGAAAGGGTATAGCGTGTAAGGAATGAGTTCTGGCATTCATCTGAGCAGCCACAAACAAGCTTTTGTTTGCTTGCTGTTGAGAACTAACTTCACAAAAGTGAGGTTACCAGCTTTTGTAAAGAGGGGGCCCGTCTGAACTCCGGTGGTGAAATGGGCTGCGGTTCCTCAGTGCCTGTGTCAAATTCGGAGCAGCTGGCACAGACGCTGCAGGGTCGGGTGACCCCAGACAGATGTGCCCGTCCCAGTTTGTACAAGTCTTAGCGCTGCTCCAGTCACCCCACTTGGAAAAACACGTTTCATAAGAAATAAATGGAACTCTGGGCCAATGTATCAGCGTTTTGTTTGTGAATTGCAGGAAGCCTGCACTGGGTCATTAACAACAATAACAGAAACCAGATGACTTATTTCATCTACAAAACAATCACCAGAAAAATCCATATAAGCAACCCAGTAGTATAGAACCTACCATAAACATAGCACAGGCAAGTTTGTGGTACCTCTACTCTGAGTGCCCAGACTGAGCAGCCAGGATCTCTATGAAGCCTGCAGAA
Source organism: Jacana jacana (assembly GCA_013400555.1). Classification (NCBI taxonomy): domain Eukaryota; kingdom Metazoa; phylum Chordata; class Aves; order Charadriiformes; family Jacanidae; genus Jacana; species Jacana jacana. The sequence goes on along the minus strand of VZTM01039692.1, from coordinate 61,362 downwards.
TGCCTGCCCGAGGCCTGTCATCCTAAATGCCAAATTCATTCACATTCAGAAGGCTCTGGGAGACCTTACAGCAGCCTTCCAGTATCTGAAGGGGGGCTACGAGAAGGCTTGAGAGGGACTTTTTGCAAAGGCACATAGTGACAGGACAAGAGGCAACAGCTTCCAACTGGAAGAGGGTAAATTTAGATTAGGCATGAGGAAAAAATGCTTTCCTGTGAGGGTGGTGAGACACTGAACAGGTTGCCCAGAGAAGCTGTGGATGCTCCATCCCAGGAGGTGTTCAAGGCCAGGCTGGATGGGGCTTGGAGCAACCTGCTCTAGTGGGGGGCATCCCTACCCAGGGTAAGCCAAACCATTCTATGACATTGTTTGATCAAGACAGTGTGCTATGGCTCCCTGGCAGGAAACACAGCTGTAGTGATGTTTTAATTTGGACCATGGGCTCCATTGTGAGAACTGCCATGTTATCTTCTAGTGTCTATGCATGTATAGCCGGGAGTGAGCTTCTGCTTTCCCCTCAAATATGAGGTTGGACATGTTATACCATTGGCCCTGGTCAAGAACAGATGTTCCCTTCACCTGACTCTAGTACCTCCTCTAGAAGATTCCTGACCCTGCTTTATAGCATCTTGGCAAAATATCTACCTTAATATCATTGATTCAGAGAAGGTACTGCTAATATACACACCCACCACATTTTGAGAGCCAGACAACAGATTGTATCACAATTCACAGAAATAGGTCATAAGCAGTTTTGCAATTGCTTGCAAAGTTTTATCTAAAAGGTGTCAAAATAGCAAACCACAAGCTCCTTATTCACACTGAGTGCTCTCCAGGCTCTCCTCCACCAGCTGTATTATGTTACTACACACACTATGACCTCCAGCAGAACAACAGAAGCTGAATTGCATCAGCTGGGAGAGGCGAGTGACTCCTGAGAGCACCTTGTTGGGGATGGACCACACAGGAGCCTGCTGTCTCCAAACACAACTGTCAAAGGCTGCACCAGCCCTCTAAATAAAAGGAAGACAAGGTGGCCCAACACCACACAGTCCTGCACTGTGTCTGTCTCTTTCTAATGATTCTATGAATAGAACACAGGTTGGAAGAGACCCTTGGGATCATCGAGTCCAACCATCAGCCCTACTCTACAAGTTCTCCCCTACACCAGATCCCTCAACACCACATCCAATCTGCTCTTAAACACAGTCAGGGATGGTGACTCCACCACCTCCCTGGGCAGCTGATTCCACTGACTGACCACTCTCTCTGTGAAAAACTTTTTCCTAATGTCCAGCCTAAACCTAAAGAGCTTCTCTCACTTTTGACAAAGCCCTTTTAATACAATTTTTGACCAGAATTTCACAGTTCAGAATATAAAAGGGAACTTTACATTTTATTTTCATTAGTTCAGTTCTTGGCTGTAAAAGGTCCCTCCCTTCCAAAATAAACAAGAAATGGTAAAATACAATGTTTGAATGTTTATACCTGGGAGTTTATACTTGCAAAAGATTTAAGAGCCAAAACTAAAATTAAGTCAAATGGAAGCATTTTATTTCATTACTCAACCAGAAAATTGAGCAGCTGAGGTATCGGAGAAGTTATGAAACCATGTTACTTCAGAACAGGCTTAGAAGTCCTAAACATTTAACAGTTCTAATGGTGGTGGTTTCAGAGGAATCTTTCCCATTGTAAACTTTTTTGCTTCAAATTGTTTCAACTCTTCAGCTGATAATTCGCTCTTTGGTGTAAACAGCTTTTCTGATGTGGCATTGTTTGTGACTGCAGAAGACGCTGATGTCCCATTGTGTCCAGAGACACTGGTGGTCTGTCCAAACAGAGCACTGCTCGCATGGGAAGGAGAAGCTGCTGCTGCTGCATTAAAAGCTCCAAAGGCAGCAAGCGGAGCGGTGCTCGAAGAGTTCACAGCAGAAGAACTGCCAAACCCTGAAAACCCAGAAGTTCCAAACCCACTGGTTGTTTCTGAAGTTTTAAATGAGAAGGAGGCTGCAGACGGAGCCGCTGAGCTGCCAAAACCAACCGAATGGGATGTGCCAGGGGAGGACGTCACACCAAAAGCAGGATTACAACCAGCAGAAGAGCTCCCAAAAGCAGGGGTGTTTCCAGATGACGCACTGGTGAGACTGGAACTGGTTTTAAAGGAGAAACTGCTGGCACTGCTACTGCTGCTGTTCACAGGAAAGCCTGCAGGTATAAAATTTAACAAAACTCTTACAACGTGCCCCCTTGTGAGGCTCAGGAAGACGTTTAACTGTTAGTTCCTAACGCAGGAACTTACCTGAGAAGCCAAAGCTTGATGTTTGCTGTCCCCCAAATCCGAAGGCGGGCGGTGGTTGAGTGACCCTATGCTTTAATTCAGAGAGCTTAAAAAATTGAAAATACATAATTGAGAACTAGATTCCAAAGCAGGGAGATGTCTCTCAATAAATCCTTGAAGCAAAAGCATAGCTTCCCAGTCCAATGTAACACAACTTAGGCCCCGATCACTTTCACTAGGTTTGCATGCTTGTGCAGCTATAAAGAACCCCAAACTTTCAAGGTTCTGCACTCTTCTCTGTAGAACACTCCAGAAACACAAGCATATTACAATTTACAGATTCCTGCCTCTCAGTTAATGACCTGAACACCTCTTCCAGCTTGTTGTCATCTCTTATTATTTCAGGTAGTGCTTCATGACCCTATTTACGTCATTGCTTTGACTGTTCTTTCACCTTGGTACATCTAGTCTTCTGTGCTAAAGCCCAAATCCCTCTTCTTCACCCTCAGCACTGAACCTAGCAGGGGGCTGATTGTATTGCTAGAACTTCACTGAGCTTCATGCAGACTCCACCTAAATCAACTTACTTTGTCTGATTATCTAATGTTTGTTTAAACTGACACATGTAGATTCACAAGTGCTTGTCACCTTCCCAGGAACAACTACTGCATATTCAAATTTTATCCCAACAGCTTCTCTCCCACCCATCTATCAATTTCTCATTCTGGCACTACCAAAATGCTGTATTTATTCTAGAGTGGCCTGGAGGACAATTCTGGTCTCATCTTTGGGTTATACCTTGGAAGAGTCAACATCAGCACACTGACAAGAAGGTGGCATGGGTATTTGCCTCTAACTATACATGTTCTCAACCACATCCCAACCTTAAACGATGGTTATGGTCATGTGGCTTGTGATGCCGGTATTCCAGACCTGGAATCCAGCTGCTGCCTGGCTACCATGGAACCACCCTGAGTCACTCCTGTCCTTAGTTAACTAAAGGGGTTTATAACACCTGCCTGCAATTCACTGATTTCATGATTCCAGAGGAAGGTAGATGCAAGACTGTGCTCACAGACATTGCTATTTCTCAGCTATTTAGGTGCAAACAAGGATGCCCTAAAAGAGTAAGACTCTTGTGTGTTTGATTGTAAAATACAGCATCCTGCGATCTTCAAAGCAATACCTATGGCCTATTTATATAGAGCTAGCAGAAGCATAGTTAAATACTCAGGTAACAGCTGAAGTTCCCATGGAGCACATGCAAGATCTCTTCATTAAAAACAAGGCGGCACGTTACAACTACTGCGCCTTAGAAATCTTTGTAACAGAAGCTGAGGTTGGCATTTGCAGCACAGTTTGGTAGGATGGGTCTAAAAAATACCCCATGAACCTATGAACAAGATTTGCCCAAGATTAATAATAAAAATGGCATCCAGAACAAAAACATTTTACCTTTTGTTAACACTTACCAAAGCTGCTTTTGTCGATGCACTTAAAGTTTTCAACTGAAGCACACGAGCTCTCCACTGTTCCACTAAGCGTTGGACAGAACTGATCTAAAAAGGGGGAAGAAGAATAATAAATCAAAGCACAGTTTTATTATTGGTGAAGACTTAAAAAAAATAAAGAAAACAGAGCGATCTGAAAACTAAATGACTTCCAGAATTAGAAAAGAAACTTCATTAAGCCAAGACAACAAGATTGTTGCTTTGATGACATTTCAAAGTGAGAAGCTGAAATTTTGTTATTAACACAAAATTCCTCACAGTTCTCTTACTGCTGACCTTAAATCAACTTTTTTACTTCGAGTAAAGATAAGATTAAAAAAATGCCCTGGGGCTTTCTAAATCTAAGTTCTGTCACTATTAGAATTAGGTGCTAGGGAAAAAAAAAGATCTCCAAAATCCAAGAAACCACACACAAAATAAGTATAAGAGAACAAACTCTTCAATCTTTGTTTTCTTTCTGGCTGGTGCATTTACAGGCTCACTCGTTTAAGCTGAAGCTCTAAGACTTGCCTGAGCTTCTCCTCCATTGTCAGAAAAAAATTCCCACTTTCAAAACACAGCAATGCAGAACACTTCAATAATACCACCCTAAAGCATTTAGCTTTGCAGAAATTAACTTCATTTAAATCAGCCCCTTTAATGTGATCCAACAGATTACTGCACAGAACAGAGAGTAGTACCTGTGTCTATTGGATAACTGATTAAACAAGCTGGAAAGTCATTAAATAACTAACTTTTCAGGAATTTCAAACATGAATTTCCTGTATTTCAGTTTATCAACACACCTTATTTGGAGCCTGGCCTGAGTTTTCTTTAAAAACTAAGCAAGTAAAATGTATAATGTCTGAAATGCCTGCAAGAGTGGCACAAGAAATCTTTTTGAAAATTAATTCCTTAATATTTCAAGAGGGTCTTGCATCACATAGATCAATAATTCTTTTGTGTCGGGTCACATGCTGGAAGATCATGTTGCTGGGTATCAGCTCTTACACAACAGACTGGAAAATTCAGATTGTGACCCAGTTTAAGAACAGAAACACATGGTTTGGAAGAGACATGTTGTACTTAAACATTCTGTGAGAGAACTGTATCATACAGTTATCATTTATACACTGAGGCTTTCATGAACTTGCATTCGGTGCTTTGCTGAGGCCACAAATATTTGTTTTGTTTTGTTTTTAATAGCTGGAAATAGTGTATTGTTGAATCCTTTGTTTATTTTCTTAATTGAAGTTTCTTTAAAAAATCCTCTCCTGTCTCTGAAAATAAAATCCTGATAATCCTAAACACACGAATCAAGTGGTGACAACAGCAATTCCTTCTGTGACACAGAACCAACAGGAAGAGGAAAGAGTGCAACGTGGATTAATTTGTTTTGTACTTGTGTCTTTCCAATAGCCCAGTTCCTTTCCTGGCACACAATGAACTGGGATAGCTTCCTTGGCACAGATAGGACCACGAGGGAGAAACAATACATATAAATTTATTCATATACACACACAAAACCCCCCATATATATTACTCCTTTCCTATAAACATATGTACTCCTTTAGAAGTATCTGCTATTCTCAGCACTAAGTCCCTGCAACAGAGGTATGTAAAAGAACAAGGTCAAACGAACCTCCCCAGTGTTCCACCTGAAGTGCTGTATCTCCAGCCAGAACTGACTGATAGCACATGGAGTATGAAACACGACACACGTGAGCAGGGCAAGACTAAGCCGAATCGTGTCTAGGTTTGGAAAGACTATACATTTAACTGGGACTCCCTAAAAGTTTACTGCTACCACTTTTCAGAGGAGCTGGTGTGTCCAGACATTGAGGCCACCAGCTTTAGAAGCTCAGAGCTGCCGGTTTGAGCCTGTGCTCTCAGACAGAAATGGGAAGTTAGAGCACACAGCTAGTTGTGTATTCTGTTTGGTGCTCATGGCTACAAATATTTTGACATCCTGATCATCTCCTAGAATTTGGCAATAGAGTGAGTCAAGAGTTGTCACCTGAATAGTAACAAGTCCTATCCCGAAACGTGGCCGCGTAAGTCAGCATTTTTGAAATACTTACATAATTCTGCATGTCATTGTTTGCTCTGCAGTTATAATACTCCAGATGCAACTCTTCTGGAGAGAAATCTGCAAAGCCTGTAAGGAGAGGAATAATCAAAAGCCTCCAAGATACATTAATACTTTGAATTGCCCTCTATAATTATGAAGAAACGGTACAGTTGGAGACACAAAAGGGTTTCATTACAGAAGGTTAAAGATGTGAATGTCTGAAATGAATTAGCCATAATCCAATATCCCCTTCTGCTGCATCACAAGGCAAACCATCACCTTGCAAATGGTTCCACAGAGGTACAACAGTGTGGACAAGGGTAAGAAATGGCCCAAATAGCAGTAACACACAACAACGCTAGAACATTACCTACCTGAGACATTGGGCCTTTCTTTCATTGGTGAGTACGATGAGAATATCCATTGTCCTGAAGTTTCCCAAATTTCCATGTCTTTCACTACACTTTCGCTAGAAAACAAAACAAAATAAAACCACAGGTGAAAGTAAAATGATATGGTCAAAATAAAGCCACCAGAAGCAACTGCTTACTTTGAATCCAAAGTCAAATACCTGCTACCATGAAAATTAATGAAGCCTGAACACAAGTCAAGAGCAAATAAGAAAAGAAAACCACTCAAGTTCTTTGTGGAAAGAAATGCATTTCTTCAGCAAGATAGGTAAGTGTCCTTCAAAGCATTCTGCTCTATCAGCTGCAAGTAAATCAAACCAGATCTTTAAAAAAAATAAAAATCTCAACACACAAAGTATTTTTTAATCCTCGTGTGGCATATGCTGTCACAGGATTCTCCCTGAGGCTGTCAGTCCCAACTCAATACTAGATCACTTTACAATATAAAGGAATATTCACAGTATTAAGTAGCAAAAGTCAGGAATAAAAAAAAAAAAATAAAAAAAAAAAGAGGGGAAAAAATGAGCAGGAGAAAAGTGTTTAATAATAGTTTTTGGAAGAGAATCAAATGAATAAAAATCCAGAGACATTGCAAAAGCAGAGAAATAGAAGCTACATCAACTGAAGTAAATCCAAATGCAAACAAAGAGTGAAAGGGTAAAAACTGAAGTAGACAAGCAGGTCACTACACAGTAACAACTAAACAAAGTTTCTGGCTATTGTGGGTATTTGCTGCACAACATGCATTCATGCTTGAGAAGCTGAGTAAGTAATCTGTTAAGCATCTTCCTAAGGTAAGCTTAAAAAAAAAATAATGGAAAGTTGTTCCAAAACATTGCTTCTTCAGGAAATCACACTGTTATTTCTCCTCACCTGCCCTGTAATTGCCTTGAACCTGGTTGCTCACAATTGACTCCAACATAAGTATGTGTGAAATCAGCTTTCAATAGCTTTGCTACTGGCAAAACGTCTGTTATCCTAAGTGTCAGGAAAACTACATCAAACAGTTCACCATCCCAGAGTTTTTTAAAGCACTGAAATGCTGTCCAAGGGCTCAGACTCCTTATTTCCAAGTGCTGAAAACTCCGTTTTCTTCTTTGTCCTCCTGCACACAAATACCATATCATCTCCCTAATATCACAGCTGTCTAGCTGTTCAAAACAAGGATCACTTTCTTCCCATAGTACTTCATTTGGGTCTCTTGAGTTATGCCAACCATAGAAAACATGGTTCTGATTACACCTTCCAGCTCTCAGGATCACGTCCTACATGCTACCTATAGGAAAGCAGTAAGCTTTTAAACTGCTCATTCTAAATGCTTTCAGTGAGACAGGACTATAACTTACAGAAGTCTCCCCTCTTCATCTTTATAGCCATCAGCAATATTTTGATTGTTCATTAAGGCAGAGAATCTGTTCTGTGAGAAGTCTGCATTCCTGCTGCTGCCGCCGCCTGATGATCCGAACTCAGAGGAGCTGAAAAATCCTCTTCCTTGATCTCTGCTGCCACCCCACGCATTAGACTTAAAGGTAGATGGCTGGATAACGTTCGTGTATCTCTGGTTACCGGCACCCCATGTGCCGCCACCGCCGCCTCCTCCCCTGCTAGTGCCTTCCAATAAAAGGAGACAACAAACAACAGAAATTTCAAATTATTAAGACACCAAACAATACCATATCGATAGAGACTGTAAGTATAACTCTTCTTATGCTGGCAATGAGAAGTTTGGCAAGAAAACATAGTTTTCTCGTGAGCTAATTTAACGATTTAGTGAGCCGTAGCCCAGTGGGGTCCGGACTGAGGAGACACAGGTGAGCAGTTCCTCACATCACCATGTCAGCAGCCACCTGTTGGCAGCGCCGAGAAGAGACTGCTTCGGTTTTACCTACGCAGCTTCATCAAGCGACAGCAAATTAACGCTTAGCTCGCAGTACGTTTACATGAGGGGCCCTCTTGTCCAGAAGCCCCGGGGGCGGGTACCGGCGGTCCCGCCGCTGCACCTCCATCCCCCTGGCCTACAGGCCGCCCCGCAGGCCCCGGACCTGTCCCCGTCCCCTCCCCTCCCTCCGCTTCGCCGCCCCCGGTGGTACCTTGGTGGTGGGGCGGGGCGGCCCCATAGCGCCCACCGCCACGAGGATGCTCGTTCCAGCACCTCTCGCCGAAGCGGCAGCGGCCCTGGAGGAAGAACTGANCCAGGAGGCGGAGCCTCGTCCTGAGCCCGTCGCTGGGCAACCGCCGGCGCCGCGAGCCCAGCTGAGGGCAGGGCCGGCGGGCTCTGTCGCCGCACGTCGCGATATACCTCGAGGCCTGTGACAGGGGAGCGTCGCCTTCAGTTCAGGTATCGGAGCGGGGCAGGTGGCGAAGTAGAAATGGAGGAAACGACCCCCCCCAGCCCGCGAGGCGCCCGCAACCACCACGGGCAGCATCACCGCGCAACGGTTGAGGCGTTAAGATGGAGGGGAGGCTGAGGGGCAGAGCGCGGCCCTGCCGAGAAGGCGGCTCGGGTTCCATCACACGCTGCACTTCAGCGTAGTCACGAAGCTTTCAGTAGCTTAAAAAAAACCAACATTGCCAACCCCTTGAAAATAAAGGTAGAAAACGGTGGTTCACGATTTTAAAGGCAGATACAAAAAAGCCCACCAAGAGCCCCACCAGCTCGTACAGCCTACAAAGCGCACGGTTCACCCCCGTTTTCATAGCATTTAGAATTACGGCTCGGACACAACGGTGACACAGTGCTTCATGGCTCAGAAGAAGGGAAAGGCAAGAAGGAACTGGGTGAAAAAAAAACAACCCACCCAAGTTTGGTAGCATTCACTTCCTATTGAACAAAGCAGTAGGCTGCAGGCCCACTGTTAAGCCCATGAGTGCCTCCGCCACGTTCCGTACACGCGGAGTTGTTAGGATTGAGGAAGAAAATCAGGATGAAGTCTACAAAGAAGCACTGACTTTGAAAACCACAATTTATACTGCTTGGGAGAACTTGGAGGACCTTCAGAAATAAACCAGACTCAAAATCCACACCACCAGCAATGCATAAAGTACAGGTAGGCAAGCACCAACTTTTTAAGTTAACTCGAAGTCTCATAGAAACAGATCTGAAAAAATTAGCAAGTTAGAAGAGAGTTGACAAAGTTATTAGTAGACTAGCATGGGAGCAGGACAGACAGACATACATCATTTGTGTAGTCTTCCCAGAGCTGGAAGATGTACATGGTATTGACACCGATAGCGTAACAAGCTGAACTTCTACACTGGAAAACGTTTACTATCATGTTGTCTGGAAACATTTACAGAACTGTATGCTTATAAACCAGAGATTAATAACCATGTGCAACTTTAGAAGACTTCTATAAAGTATCTTTAATGACTCGGTTCATGCCATTTCAAAAACAGTAATTTTCAAGAATAAAATCAATACATCTGTTGTATTGACTTTGCTTTCCCATTCCTATTCCCATCTTTGCTAACAGTTTGGCATCCACTGTCTGACGCCTGGGAAGATATATTGAAAATTAATCCTAAATTTCCAACTTGCTAATTATAGTGCACAATTATTTTGGACTTTCCCTGCTCATTCACCTACCTTAGTTTAAAAGGGTCTGTGAAAGCTCCCCAAAATGCCAAAGATGTCATTAGCAAAGTATTTCTCTAATCTCTACATATGGCCTGTCTAACTTCAAAAATTGAGGCGCAGTCATGCAAGTGATGGAAGAAACTAGAAGAGGGCAGCTATCATCATCTAGAGAGCTGTAGAGCTGATCCCCATTCTCCATGAGAATCTTTACTGTACTGCTGTCCGTGGTCTTTTCCTGAGAAAAATCTGCACTGCATCCTAGTAACATTTCTGCAGGTAGATATAAATGAGAAAAAATTTTGCCCCTATTTCTCATGACCCAAACTGCGTTTACTCACCTTTATTAAATGAAGCATCTCTGTAACTGAGCTCAGTAAAGTGTCATTTAACCAGTGTCGCAGTTTCAGCTGGGAGAGGTTTTTTCTCTAGTTGCTGCAGTGTTTTGGATTTAGTGTAAGAATGATGTAGGTAACACCTATTTGTTTAGTTGTGGCTAAGTAGTGCTTAATTTTAAGTCAAGGACTTTTTCAGCTTCCCATAGAAGCTGAGAAGGAGCACAGACAGGACAGGCTGGCCAAAGGAACATTCCAGATGTCACGCTCAGTATGACAGGGGTTGGCAGAGGGGTAATATTTGACTGCTGCTCAGGACAGGCTGGGCAATCGATCATGGGGTAGTGAGCAATGGTATTGCATCACTTGTTTTGAATAGTCTATTACCATTATTACTATCTTTTCTTCCATCACTGTTCTATTAAGCTGTCTTTATTTCAGCCCACAAGGGTTTTTCTCCTTTTTCTTCCTCTTCTCCCTACCCTACCCAGGGGTGGGTGTGGGGTGGGGGACTGAACGGCTGCATGGTCCTGCTGATGGCTGGTGTTAAACCACAGCAACCAGAAATGTTATCTTTATCAAATGCTCTGAGTTCTTTCAAATAACTGGATTGGGTCTATTTTTGACAAGGCCACACACAGACTCCTTTTAAAGGAAGATGCCATATGATCTCAGCTAGGTAAGTGGATTCTCAAAACACATCCCCATCTCTTAGAACAGACAAGAAAATGGGCATGACAAAAATCCGTGTTGTACAATGTGCTGTATATACAAATTGAAAGACTGCATCTCAGTTTCTTATTACTCAGTTTAACAAGATTCAGTAAAACATGGAAGCAAAGCACCAATAGCCATCTTTCCCCAAGTCCTTGAAGAACATCTCAGCATCTCCTACAGGTCTTCAGGTCTCTAAAGTTTCTTCATTTGCCCCACAAGTGTCTACAACACAGATTAAACAACTTGTCACTGGGAAAGCACGGACTTTGGAGTTGGCTATCCACTTGTCTGTTTCAGTATTGTATTCAAGAATGTGCCCTAATCGACCAACACCCTGAAAACCAGCCAGAACATAGACTATAGATCCCACAGCAGCACACTTCACTGTTACACCTTTCCAGGGCATTGGAGACACCATCTTCCATTCGTTCATCTTGATATCGTAATATTCTACATTATCAAGGCCACCTACAAAGCAATGAGATAGATAACTGCTTATTACATTATACTGTGTGGACTAACTACAGCATGCAAATCCTTCATTAAACTTAGTCTTTATTTTCAAGATTTAGACTAAAACATCTGGAGTTTAACATCTAGTATCATCTAGTTTCTCATACCTAGAGTAAGAAAAAACACACTTGAAAAAAGGCTACAAGATTTCTAACCTAGCAGTTTACCCTCTTATAAATGCCGAAATAGAGAAAACAGGAGACTGAAAGGGAGATGTAACAAACTTCCTAGAGATTCTAACATGTTACTTCATGCACCAAAGAACTAACAGTGCTGAGTTTCTTATGGATTTGAGACTAGTGATGAAACTGCAGGAATCCACCTGAAACTTCCCTACAGTGAGGGCATCTATTCTAGAAAGGTCACCAGGGCCTTTACTTAAATTGGTCATTTACTAACAGAGGATGTCTCTCTTCATTAGGATATTAGAATCATTTAACTTTAAAAGCCTAAGTCCTTTTGAAAAGGGCCAAGGGAATCAAAAGTTATTAAAGTAGGTTTTGTGATTTAGATTTGCTTTTTTTTAGCCAATAGGCTAGTAATTATATTTTGCAGTATCTACAAACACTGTTATCCCCATTTAACAATTGTAACGTGAGTCACGGGATTTTCACTTCTGGTCCTAAATTATTAGAGCTGAGAGACTAAGAAACCTTTATATAATGCTATGAGGTACAAATATTTCACCCCAGCTATAACTCGTCCCCATTATATTACAGTGAGACCAATTAATAAGCCAGGCTATAGAATATGGACAGCAAAACAATGCTTTAGCTTATTGGCTCAATAGTACACACTGCTAAAACAGGCATTCACTGAATACACTAATATTTTGCAAAATGGCAGCTCTGGCCTTAACCAATTGGTAAAATGTGCAAAAATGCATCTATTGAGGTTTTTGCATTAGAATTCAATCATGCTGGAAGAGTTTTAATAGCTAATTAAAAGCTATATGCTAAAATAGCATTAATCTGCTAAAATAGCATTAAGTATTCCAATTGCCATAAATAGTGATTAATAAACCTCATAGCTGAGAATTTTCCATTTTGAAGAGCACTTCAGCAACCCTGTATAACTAAAATTCAGTTCTCCTGCGAAATAAGCTACCATTGTTCTGCTTCTAAAGACAAGAACGTAGACAGATCACAGGTTACCTGCACATGACAGTAAGTCATATTTCAAAACTAGGGCAGTCAAAAAAAGTTCTCTTTTTCACCACTTGAAAATAGTAGCTACACCTTTACCTGTCTCTCAAAAGACTGCCAAAAATCTCTCAAAATACATAATGACTAAACCCCAAACCCATCTTTCCTCTGATGACTAGTTTAGCCACATTCACTACCGCAGAACTGGGCTACTGTCTGAATTTGACAGTGCTGTCATTAGTAAGAGAGTGTGAAGAATCAGAGAGAGTGAAGCAGGGAGGTGATGACAACAGCAAGGCACGTCGTATGGTCCTGCTCCAAGTCTTTCAGCTGAAGAGAGCAGAACGAGTTCCTTGCAAAAGAAAAAGAGGCCCCCGTGAAACCAGCTAGAGAATGAATAGGATTAAAAGTACCTAAGCCATTCTGTCCACCCACAGCGAATATTTTGTCCTTTACAAACACCAGTCCATGGTTCTTCCTGGCTTCGATCATCGGACATAGCTCGGTCCATCTGGAAATAAAGAAAACCAAACAAAACGGGGGAGTTCACAGAAAGTAAATATAAAACATGCAAATAAAACCTAGCACTAGGAAAATTAAATATCACAGAATCACAGAATGGTAGGGGTTGCAAGGGACCTTTGGAGCTCATCTAGTCCAACCCCCCAGCCAAAGCAGGTCTGCAAATATGGAAGAAAGCTGCTTACAACTGCTTAATTCAGGACAAATCCTTACAATTCTTCCTACTCATCCATACTTCAGTTACTTACAGAGTGAGCAAAGCCACAAATGACCAAAAAGAAGCAGAATTGATACAATACTTACGTTTCGGTGGCTGGATCATAAACTTCACAGGAATTCAGGACTCTTCCAGAAACATTGTTTCCCAAGCTTCCTCCGCATACGTAGATGAGACCATTGGCCTCTACCATGCCATGGCTGCACCGCTGAGTCAGCATGCTGGGCTTGGTGTGCCAGCTTTCTGTTCTCGTGTCATAGCATTCAAATAAATATAGTGCAGAATTTCCTTAAAAAAAATAGAAACCCACCAAAGTGGCGTTAATTTTTACGGTTGCCTTTCAAGAGAAGAGTCTAACAGTAATTCTCTAATTGATGCTTTATTGGTTAGTTGGAAACGGAAAGCTGCTTTCCCATCTCCAAAAGCAGAAGTAACCAACTTAAAATTTGGGGCTATTCAGAAAGTACATACTTGTAAGTCTTTTAATGCTTTTATTTCCAAATATGCACGTTTATAAAATTGCTACTTGTGTTTAGAAAAAAAAACCACAAATTGAGAATTTTTTCTTCCCCCTGGGGGTAATAAGCACTGAACAGAGAGATATATGAATTACTGATTGTATTGTCATCTCGTGCTACTCTCAATACCTGGAAATATATTGAACTTTCAGCTTTGAAACCAGCTTTGTAAACTTAGAGGAAAAAGACTTGTGAAGCTGTACTAAGCAATGTGGCTTGCTCAGGTCCCAGAATACTTGTTGCCTTTGGAATTACATAGCTTGTTTGTTTTCTGGAAGTGCAAAGTCTGTGCACTCCTCCTCAAGAGCCAATACAAATACTGCTGACATCAATTTTTCCATCAAAGACAGACTTGGGGGGGGGGAGTGGGGTGTCACAGACTTGTTTTCAGGCAACCAGCTGAAACACAGCCAGCAGAGAAGCCTGGATACAACTTTCCCAGAAAGCCCCCCGGGATCCTTCTCCCCTTTGTTTCAATAGGTAAATTCACCTAGAACAGTTAAAGGTGCCTGCTTTTGTGCCTCTTTTTCCTTGCCTTTCCACTTCTAAAATCCCTGTGTCTCACTGGCAGCACTCACTACCAGCTGGGAATTTGAACCCTCCACACAGCGCCGTGTTTCCAGACCCAAAAATACAGAAGCAGTCTTTTAAAAACTGCATGTTGGTTCACTCCTACCATGTAATTCTCAATAACATGAAGAACTGTATTGAGTGGGACATATTTTTTCCTTGATGTAAGTACACATCCTTATCAAAGTTGTGGAAATTCTCATCCATGGGAAATACAGCAGAATTATCTTTAATTTTTTTTTTTTAAAGGTAAAAGCTTCCATCTCAGTATCCTGTCAGTGTAATGTTAAGTGTTTTTCCTGTACCTAAGTGGAGTGGGAGAATTTAGTATGCTTAGCTCTCAAACTGCTAGCTGCTGCGGAAAAAAATACTCCCATCAATCCAAAAAGGGGAATCAAGCCTTGCTTTCTGTAATGGACCAGCACAGTCAGTTGTTTTCCAAACTCTTCAATCAAAGCCAAAAGCATGCAATTTTAAGATTTCTCCTCAGCTAAAACACACAGCAGCATTTTCACCAATGCATGGTTTCACATAATGCCCTCTTCCAAATTAGAAAATACTAAATTCAGGATAGACAGACTTTTCCAAACAGTGTTCCCTGGATCCCAGAAAAAGAGTACAGGCAAAACAAACTCTGTTATTAATTTTTAGCTTTTCCTATTCTGTTTTCAATAATATTTATGGATAGCATAGTGAAACTAAAGCAATGCCAGGATAGATTTAGAAGAAAGCTCCTAAATTAAACTTTCCAATACGATTGTATTAACTAACTACAACGTATTAGAAAATAAAATGTACAATCAATGCTTGCACCATACTCCCTCAAGTGCTGACACGTGGGAAACTTGGAAGATTTATGAGATCGTGTGTCATTCCAAGCTTCCCAGTGCAGCCTCAGTTAAACCCGTTTCAATGGAAAGGTGCTATTTCCCATATAGAACAGTAGGTGGCGGCTCGGAACTGCCTAACCTGCTGCTGCATTAGACCTCGGCATTTTAGAAGTCAGCTAACAGCACCTAAGTGTCACAACTTCCCATTAAGTGACCTTTTTTTTCTCTGCTCACTTCCCTCTGCAGCAAGGCAGAACTCAAAAGTATCTACTAGAAAATTTCTCCCTGGCGCCAGGTTTTGGTTTTTTTTGTTTTGGTTTTTTTTTTTTTGCTTGTATGTTTTTGTTTTGCTTCCCCCTTCCCAGAACACAGTTTTTTTTAAAGCTTTATATATTTTACACATATAGCACACCTACAGTCCCACTTTAGGTTTACTTCTGATGTACTGGATTTAGAAAAAAATAATTTAAAATGTTGGTATAACACAGAGCATAAGTCACCCACAAGGGTTTTTGGTAAGAGAAAAAACCCAGCAAGAATGGTCTTAATATTTTTTACTATAAGGCGTAATAACAACTAAAGAAAGTAGCATTTCTCTATCGACTGAAGCAAAGCAACTGAACAACAAAGAGAAGATAAGCTCTGTCAATTTGACTGGAAAAATGGACAAGTTCCTTTACAGGGCCAGGTATGATCTCACCACAAAGAGCAGTGAGTTCAAAAGCTGTTTTTTCATACCCCCCCCCCCCCCCCCCTTTTTATCTTTTCCTTAAAAACCACCTTAT
>VZTM01039692.1:4173-45381 GCA_013400555.1 Jacana jacana | reverse complement strand
CCCCCTTTTTTTCTTTTCCTTAAAAACCACCTTATTAGGCCCAACATACATTGTATGCAAGTAACACCATTGTCAAAACGGAGCTATTTCGGCCATAAATCACAGAAGGTTTTAAACTACAGTGATTTCTGTGGCTGCACAGAAGCAAGCCAAGAGCAGAGTGGGATTCCCCCAAAAACACTCGTCTCTAGTAACTACAACTCTTAAGAGAGTTGCAGAGTACTTTATGCTACAGTTAACGTAACTATTAATCATTTCAATCTGTGAAACCATTTTAAAAATGGAATGGAAACAGATTGTGGATTGTGGGGAGGATAAAACCCTAAATATGGGAAAATGAACTCATTAGGTTAAGATGGCCACGTGCAGTTCCTTTTCAACAGTCATGCAAAACCAGAAAAATTTCCAGGCATCTTTCTTTGTGCTTTTTTTTTTGGTTTGTTGTAAAGATTTTTAGTGTCTTACCCACTTCTGAACCACCAGATGTATAAATTTTGCCCTCAGCAGCACAGGCTGCAAGGCTATCTCGAGGTGTTGGAGGTCCTAGCTTGGAATACCAGCTATCCTTCACCACATTGTAGCAGTCCATTCGCTTTATAGGGAAGAGCTGGGAACCACCCAAAATATAAACTACGTTGTCCCAGAAGACACAAGCTGCATCCCTGCGCTTTTCAAAGGGACATCGGATGTCTGTCCAGCTGTAATCCTGCATTACAAAGAACAAGTAATGTCTAATAGATTATAACACTTACCTGCACAGCGAGTGTTTTTCAAACAGATCTTTTCATAGAGATTTAGATACGGTCAGTTTTAAAGTTCCTTTTCAAAACAAACATGAAAACTGTTTATTGAAGAATACTCCTCAGGTGTACTCTTGAAAAATTCTCTTAGACACATAGTTAGCTGCAATGAACCATGACATTAGGAATTCCTATTCCTCATCCCCTGTGTGCACCCAGGAAAGCTTCCCTGAAAAACAGATTACTTCCTCCCTCCACCCCCCCCCAACAGAATTGGCCTCCTGTTGCTATCATGTGAGAAACAAAGCATGTCATCAATACAGCAGGATTCTTTTATAGGAACAGAAAAAGACATCTTACATATAGTAACACATTCTTTCTAAAAAAATATATNTCTTTCTAAAAAAATATATAATACAGAATGTACCAAACAAAGGCGATGGAGAAAGGAGAAGATAATATCCAAATTGACAAGCAACTCGGTTAAAAAGCTCTGATACATACTTTATTACCATGACAACTAGAAGCTTATTTACAGAATTTACAAAACACAAATGATCTGTAGCTATCCACAGTCCATAGCATGAGAAATAGGGAAATGCTCCATCACAAACACTGGCAAGTCACGTTGCCTAGCAACTGATTTTGCATGGGCTGGCAAAATCAGCGAGTGTCGGATATGGGCAGTAACACTACCCAGAGCCTTAAAGAACACCAAACTCAGCAACTGATGGCAGACCAGCATAGCATACAGCACGAGAAACACTTCTTGAGTAATAGCATCTCACATATTCCATGAGCACAGCTTGCATCCTATACTGAACAGGAGAGTATGGGACCTTAACTGTTATCTGTGCCACCTCAGGATAGTCTAAGCTCAACCTGCTGAATGACCTTCATTGTAATGGTTCACACAAGACGTTACATCAGTACATTTTCTTAGCAAGGACATACTTCAAACACCTTGGTCAATGAGGAAGAACAGCGACTCCTACATGGGGGTTCAAAGAAAGAGAGGCAGAACATGTTATAGTCCAAAACATCTTACAATCTGTTCTTGTAGCATCCCCCATATCAAGAAGAGCTGGCAGGTGCATGTGGCCCTTTATGGTGAGAAACAGGTCCTCGGGCATCCTAGAAAGGAAAGCCATACTACAGCATGGCAAAATAAATAGCTGCATAAATCTTAAGAAAATGTCTTAGTGCGTTGTGCAAGATCAACATATTTCCTTAGCTCAAACTTCTGGCACTTTTACAAAAAACCCTGTTGTTTCCTCTTTACTGTTAGGAAGGGCTGTGATCTGACCCACTGCACAGCTTTAGTTCACAGCTACTGCCCAATGCACACTTTATCAAATGGAAAACCATAACTTGAGCATACCAAGCAGGACCCTCCTGGTTTGACCAGGAGGCAATTCAGATCACTCTTGTAATGCTTTTCAGTGTGTCTGCACCACATAGAATTCATTTAAATTTATGCATTTTTACACATTTAAGAATTATGTGCAAGAGCTGCTTTATGCCACAATCAAGATCTACCCAGTCTGGGCAGTGGCAAGCCTCATTTTTGGGGGGCTGACTGGGGAAAGAAAGACCAAGACAAGTACACAGTAACACCGTCCCCACTGATCTTTGTTTTCAACACATTGTGATGCAGGACACCAGAGGCAGAAGCTATACCTTTGTATTTAATAGTTTTGAAAGGCTTTTTTCTCTTTCATTAATATATTTAGTAACTTTATTAAAACTACACAAACTTCTAGCAGCCATAAGACCCTGTGACAAGAATGGCACATGTATAGGCCATGTGAAAAAGCACCTCCTTCAGTTTAAGGCTTTTCCCTCGTTTTCAGTTGGTACCTCCTCTTCCAAGTTTATCAGACAATACCCAATGTGGACAACCTCTCCACTAACAGCTTATTGACTACAGCTCTGTCTCCTCATAAAAAGGTATGCTGGTTCCCTTAATCACCAAGAAATAGCGTTGCCAGGCATCTATTACTTTTTACTTGATATTGCTGGATTTTGCAGTGTTAAAAATTGAAAATTTCCAGCCATTTCTGGTCACTACAAACAGAAATCTCAGAAGAATAAGCACATTGCTGCTTCAAAATCCCATAAAGTCCTATATACCTTTTAACCAAGAATTCATAAAACAAGAAGTATTTTATTTCCAACTCAGGAAAATAAAAAAAAAAAAGTAGCTTTAAAAAATATTCTGTAGAAAATTCAGCAAGAAAATGCTTCCTGCCACCATTAACAGGACATGTAGGATCTCTAGTAGTATTCTGAAACAAGCATCTCTACTCAAAATAGTGCCAGGTGGTACCACAAGTTTTATGCCCGTCTGCATCTGTCCTGCTGCATCATTTTTCTTTCTTGCTGAAGTACATGCATCAATAGAAATACCAGTTACAGTGCCAAGACAACAAACACAGACAAAGTCATACTGCTAACAGTCTCAACAAGTAACACACAGTATCCATTCCATTCTCATTGTAAGAACCCTTATTTGACAACAAGGAAATAATGATCAACAGTAGAGACTAATTTTGCATGCAAAGCATTCAGTAAAAATTAATTTTTGCACCAGCTTTATGGCATTAGAATTATTGAAATTTGCATCAGTTACAACTGAGAAAGTATTTTCAGGAAAAACATAACCTTTGTTTCCAGCTGTTTCTTTAGCTGACATATAAACAATTAAACTATTTAATTAAAATCACAAGGGAATGACTGACTTCACAACCAGTTCAGACTGTGAACTGATCAGTCAGTTCACAAGCAAAATTTCAGTTCTTTCCCAAGGTGCTAACCCTGCAGAAGCACAGAGACCACCTTGATTCTCTGGTCTGTGACACATCGTCACCTTTTGATGAATCTTTGCAGCACCGGAGCCTTACATCTCACCCTTACTCTGCATGCACTTGGTGCTAGTTCAACAGGGGCTCTGCAGCCTTGGTTTGTTGCATTTAAGAAGCTACTGTCACAGTTAAAGATCAAACTCAGATACTCAAGCAAAACATCCAGATAAAGGACCTTGAAATAGCTTAGACTTGGAAATGAAGTAAGTAAAAGCTATTCAACAAGACATGACAGGCTAGCTAAGAATACTCAAGAAAGCATGAAAGCACTAGGAAAAACATTCAAGGAAGACATGCTTGTTAGAGTCAAGATCTCCAAGTACCCACATTTTTCCGTCTCCTTCCCTGCCCTCCCCACCTCCCCAGTTCCACATGCAAGGCCATAAAGCTTGATCAAGAGGCAGTTCTGCAAAATTTCTTCCAAATTCAGTTCTTTGTGTTATGCCTAGACAAACAGTCTATGTAAAGAAGTACACTATTTTATCCTGTGCTTGACGTAGACTTATGTAGATACGACTTTTTGTCCACAGAACTGGTGTCTTTGGAACACTGTAGTTTAGGTCTGACTGAAGATCACCTAACTTGAATTGTGAGTCTTTACACTGGGATCGCTATTTTTCAAACAAGATTAAGTTTTCAGAAAACACATGGTGAACGAGGGACTTTATATTAGTTTATAAGCAGTGATGAAGCAACAACCCCCGTGTTTTGAGTTCTGACCACAACTGACGTCAGGCACTTCGGAAACGTAACCTATCAGTTAGGTTGGTTAAGAGACCACGTGCATACTATGCTGATACAACCATTACCAATGAATAACTGGGATATTAAGTCTTAAATCTAGTTTCCATCCTGCCTAAAATTAGCTTTGTTTTTTTTTCAAGATAAGTAACTGGAGATGAAGAGAAAGAAACTTTGATCTGATTTCCTTCTAATAAAAGAAAGGTCAGAGCATACTGGGTGAATTACAACTTGTTAAAATGCCAAAACCGAGTTATCTGTTTGAAAAGGATGAATGCCTTGATCAAAGGCTTCCCCAACTCAGACCTTGGAAAGGAAAGAATTATCTGCTCTGTCTCCCTCACCTCCTCACCCCCAGCTGGAGTACTGCTTATATTACTTAAGGATGCATATGAAGGAAAAAGGCAGCCATTCTTTAGGCATTTGGAACTCCCATTAAAAATACATATTAAATGTCTCTAACTCCACAAAGCTGGTAGGCTTTTATTCCCCAGACTTGAGTGGTGCTCAAAGAAGCTGGTTTCAGTTTTATCTTACATGAGGGGATGTGACTGATGAGTTCAAAACACATCCCAAGGGCTCACTCATTCTGAATTAGATTTGACAGGGCTCACGTTGTGTGTTTTCTGTGTGAACTTTATAGTCACAAAGTGTTTGAAATAACAAGCATTTAATATGCTGGTTTTGAACAGCCAGACCTTATACAACAAAATATTACAGAAATGTGATCCCATAACAGAGAGCCCTGATGTTTACGTACCAACTTTGCTCTGTATTACTGCACTTGCTTGCCTGGTAAAAGAGTATGAACAAGCCTGCCTGCAGCCCATGCTTCTGCACATCTGAAATATACATCATTCCTGTGGCTTGATATTATTGAAGAAACACAGAAACAAGTTTCAGGCAGAGCTTGCTTGCTCTAAATTGGTAAGCTTTAAGTTTTTTGTTGAAGCTCACTCTTTTCAGTTTATGTAATACTTGGCTACCAATTTTTCTCCTGACATCCCTTAAGAACACACAAAACTGTGAACCATGGGGATTTAAAAGTGGTCACAGGTTTACAATAAATGCACTGGAAAACAACCCTGCAGTCTAAAACTGGGTTCTACACTAATGTAAGGGCCAACAATTTAACTTATGGTAGAAAGAAGTTGCTTTGAGTGATTGTCTGAGCACACGTGTGCACATACATGTGTACACACATGCAGACTTACAGACAGTCCTAACTAATTGCTTGATGTTTCGGTGACTTTTTATTTATTTCCAGCTGTGGGGTGCACATACCAATCAATTCTCAACCCAGAGGGATTTATCAGAACTCCGTATCTAATACTGCCAATAATCAAGCACATAATAATCCTATTCAAAATGAAACACTACATCTAAGTACACAGCTTTAAAAATACCTAATTAGCCGTACTCTTCCAACTGTATACCCAAGAGCCAGGCAATACATTCTTCCTAATACCCTTTCACGGATCACCAGGTCTCAGGTTAATATCATCAGCATATAAAAGGTGTAAGATTACAAACAGTGAATCTTAATGCATTCTGAGGTAACGATTACCTTTGGATTAAAATATCTGCAGGACTGGGGCTGTGAGCCTCCAAACAGAGCAATGCGATAATCGTGCTTTTTTCTTCTTGGCCGCGTACCTTCCACCAACTCTTCTCTGTCTTCTGGGGAGAGCAGATGGTACCGCATCCCACCTGGAAGGAAGACAACAGCTCTTGCAGAACCAGCGTAGGTCATACATGGAAAGGGACGGCTCAGAGGCAGGGATGGGGGAAACCTAGTTTCTACATTACACCTATGCATCTTTGACTGAAAAGAACACACAGCAGCGGGTAAGGAGGTTTTACACCCTATTTGGGATTGCCTGCTCCATGTGAAAACACAGAGACAGGCTCCCATTACAAACCAATTTATTGGTCAGCTCGTTTAACCAGTATTAACAAGCAACTAATTTTGTTGCACTGAACAGTCAAAAGGAAGCAATCACAAAGAAAAGGAACTGCATAACTGGGACCCTGAACACAACACTAACGTTATTCTTTTAATGGGATGTGAATGCAATAAGGAGTCAACCATGCCTGCCTCCTCACCCCCCAGTTTCTGATTAATAAGGAAGGTACCATGGTATCTCAAGAAAACCCCTCATTTGTTCTTAGATTGGCAATGCAAAGTGTTAGTTGCAATTGGCATAAGAAAATAAGCATTCTCCTAGGAAATATTTGAAAGAACGCAAAAAAAATGACTGACATTACAAGCCACTAAAATCAGCCAAACAAAAACCCTTGTTTCTTAACCAATGCACCCAACTCCATGTCATGCTGTAAGAATGACTGAGGGGTCAGTGGTCAGCAAATACTTACCAACACACGGGTTAATCTGACTGTGGCTCACGGACTGAAGGAAGAGCTGCATACCAGTTTTTAGATCAACACTAAAGCGAAGCCAACTAGTTAACCCCCACTGAAACTGAATGACTTCCTTCCAGCATATTTATCATCACCACCTAGGTTTCTCTTTCTTACATGATAAAAATTTCACAAACGGTGTCTAAAAACAAACACGAAGCTCGTTCTCTATTTCATCTGCACCTTGAGAATGCAACTGGTATGGAGGCTCAACGGTCACTATGTCTTAGAGATGAAAATAGCACAATGTATGATTAACATTCTAATCTGCTTAGGGAAGCTTTGCAGTATTCAAACTGTTTTCATACAATATTTCTTTCACTAATTCACATTGAAGTTAGTAGTCTGTCCCAAAGGCACACTTCACACTTCCAATTACCCTAACGACTCACTGACAAAGTCTCCATTCCATTACTCATCATGGAGCTCACATCATTTGCTAGGAGGAAAGAAATGAAAGTCACACTCTGTTACATAAGATGGGTTTTATTTATGTGACAATCTGCTAATCCAACTTCCAACTGAAGACAGCGTCCTAGAGGGAACAGCCAGATGAACTGCATGGGAAAATGTTGTCAGTGCATTTTAAAGCAAACAATTCTCAAAAATTCCACAGCATTTCTTAATTATACAGAACATCAAAGATTTTAGCTAGAGGTCAACTTACTGATCACCATTTTAAGGCATTCTGGGTTATCCTGAATAAGTGGTTCAGCCTGAACTGTTTTACTTAAGAAGTTCTTTGATATAAGAGGAAATCTGACTTTAGCAAGGATATCAACCATGTACGGCTGGCGGTTTGGCTCATCGTACTTCAGCCATCTGACTGCTGCATCATAAACCTGCAACAGGAGGGGAGGAAAGAAGAGTATGAGGTACTTCACCACACAATAAGACAAACAACAAAACCTTAATGCTCCAAATTGTTTCTTCTGCCTGTTGGATGTTAACTTAGACTAACAGTTTAGTGAGGATCCATCACCATCTTCCAAAAACACCAACAAGACCCAACAACATACAACCAAACACCAAAAAAGACAATGAGGTAAAACAGACAACCACAAAATAAAACCCATATATAAACATAAAAAACAAACCAACCACAACACTACTGCTATTTATCCTTTTATTTTCCCCTCTCATTTTCTCCAAACAGGAAGCACGACTCTGCAATCCACATTAATGGGAAGACTAGTATGCTCCATGTTCCGTGTTCCACACACAGGTAGTACTTCACCAGCAATGCTGAAATAGCCTCTACTCAGTATATTCTCCCAAGCTGACAAACTGGTTCTGGTGCCAGCTCATGGTGTTGGACATCCAAACATATTGCTATTGTTGTGGCTTAGAAGACCATTTAAAGTTTTTAGCTGCAGACTGCCATAAATTTACCATTCAGAGAGCCTCCTGTCTCCTCTTTACAAGAAGAGATAATGGGTTTTCTTATAGGGCAGGGAACAGGCAGGAACAATGTGGAAATCTGCTCTATTTCTGATTGTCCTCTGGGTCAGAAAGGAATGAAATGAAAATCCAATATTAACTATGTACTAAGATACTTCACTGTTTCTTTCAGACATGGCAAGCCCATCTACTATGCTGCCTCTTCAGAGTCAGCACTAACGTCCTTGTGTGTAATAACACAGTCAATACCTACTCCTGTGGCTGGAATCAATCAGTGATCAGTGGTGAGTGACTGGGATACAATGTCAAAAGATATTTAATGGCAGAATTAGAGTTATTCAGAAGGACTGTTAAACCACCTCAGCTATAATCCTGCAAAATTACTAGTGAGCAAGGGACAGCAAGGAAAGAAAGAAAAAAAAGGCTCAGTGCCATCATCTAAGACAATTAAACAGAATGACAGGAACAGGGATATTGTAATCCTTCCTCAATAGAAACATTATTTGCATACAGGAAAATAATAAGACATCTAGTCATTAAAGCTACCTTCTTATTTTTTTGCTAAATGTAAATCTGCTTTATAGCAGTACAAAAGTTAGAGTAATGTAAACTTTCTAGCAGCATTCCTGAGAAATAAGATTCCTTTAGTATCACCAGCAAACTTCTGCAAGTTCATCTGCACACTGCCACTTTCCCAAAGGAATTTTAATGATGCCCTGCTGCCTACACAAGACTTCTACCACTGCTACCAACTTAAAGCATGCCGTCTCACCTTTCCAATAGGAATTTACATTCTTGAAGTTCTAAGTGTCATTCTGGCTGCAAGCTAAACAACACTTCCAGCTTCGAGAATGTTACCTCTTGACCTCAACTCTTCCCAGCACACAGCAAGAATCTTGAACTACACCACACTTGTGATATTTATACGTACAACTAGCCAACTATCATATTCTAGTCACACCTGATGCTATCCCCCATTCTTAGTAATTCTTATTTTCATTGAAACTTTTTACTGCAAGAGATACAAAAAGGAAGAGTAGATTGGATGTGGTGTTGAGGGATCTGGTGTAGGAGAACTTGTAGAGTAGGGCTGATGGTTGGACTTGATGATCCCAAGGGTCTCTTCCAACCTAAATGATTCTATGATCCTATGATTCTATGAAAGCTAAGCTTCAGAGTAAGGAAAACATCCATTTCTACCTCAGTGGATTCACATACCATCTTGACTGTGAGATCCCTCTGTTGCATTTCACAAGGTATGAGTCAACTCATCATGACATAGCTAAAGCAACTTCAATTACCTAGTTCAAGCAACAGCTAGAAAGGCAAGATTTCAGTATGGTTTCAATGGATTTGACTGAGAAGCTATAAGACCCAGCAGCTACAACCATCCTGCAATCACCTCTTTGGGGTACAGTACAGACACATCTATCCTCTTCCTCTTTTCCTGCAGTGGGAAGAACAAGCTGGCCAACAAGCGTTCAGGGCTACACTATAAGCTGAATTAAGCTTTCCAAATGGGACAGCTGTGAATATAATTTCTACTACAGGTTACAACTTTTGAGTGAAACGTCAGGCTCCTTTCAGCCACATGGAACTTTGTGTCTACTCCCTAAATAAGGGCCTTCTGTCAACCCATCAACTGTCAACACATCTAGCTTTTGGTGATTTGATCATCTCGTTTGCAAGTCCCTCAGTTCCCCAAGCTTGACTTGTGTATGCATACATTACCATCAGAAGCAACTCCTCGCTGAAATGGGCTGAGAAATACAGGTAGAGACACACAGCCATTAAGGTGTAGTTTGCTTGCTACTTTGAAGTAGTTCAGTCACCAATAGCACATGAACCCCAACCTAGCAGCAACAGCTGTTGGGCTCACATGCTCTGGAATCAGAAGCTCTATAGCTAGCTCGATGAAGGGAACAGTTTTGCTTACTCCCTTCATAACTTCTTTCTTCCTAGTTTTCTGCAACAACACATAGTAACAACCACACTTGAAATGTGGATATTCCTCAATATTTGATTTTGGCAAGCCAGGATGTATCTTTTATTCTATAATTTAGCAAGAACTATGTGCATCATATTCTGTAAGAACATCAGAAATGAGATACTTTAAATCAGTTCTTAATTAAAAAAAAGAAAAAGATAGTGAAGTTGAGTGCTCTTAGCTGCTATGAAACAGGGGTCTCACCTGGTCTTCTGCCCTCACTGTCAATGTATCTTGGTTCAAGAGATGTGTCACACGCTTCACATCAAGTTGAAGAAACTCATCTGTCTTGTAAACTTCAGTGAAATGCTGATGGATAAAATCATCTGCAGTGGCTTTCAGTTCTGGACAGTCTAGGCATTCTGCTAAAACACTTATACCTGTGAAGGAAAAACAATAACTAAAAAAAACACCTTCCAAACTTGAATTGCAATTACCTTTAATATATTAAAATAGAAGAAAGTTACTGTCATTTCAGTGCTACTTGCAACCCCAATTCAATCCTTATTATCTGCTTGCTTTTTCCCTAGAACACATGCTGTAATAACTCATCTGCAACTCAGGACCAGCTAAGGTAAGTACAAGCTGCTGATCCCTATCTGAACTAACTGGAGAGTCAGACCTGCAAGCACTTGCTGCATTAACTATCTCTTCAGCACTATTTCCTCATTGCTTCTTTCCCCATTACGAAGCAGACAACAGTACCTTACCCAGGTTGAGCCACATCCCAGTAAAAAAGTCTAGCAAGAACAGCTTGAGAAACTGGAACCAGGTTTTAGAACCTCCCCCGAGCTGCTTATGCAGCAGCAGTCACCAACCAAGCTAAATTTCCTTCAAGAGTCACAGTGAACTGGGACTCTTCTGTACAGGTAGCACAGTCAGCTCCAGGCCAACACCCAAACAAGTCAGTTTGATGCTGCTGCAAGGGCAGGTTGGCACAAAGGTATAAAGAGTAACTGTTGCTAAGAAGGACCGTTTTCAACCTTCCCATTAGAAACCAGGTAAGCACAGAGCTTTCCAGCCACAACTGTTGCTCATCATGCTAAGTCCTCCCTCCTCCTCCTCCTCCTATGGAGGAGATGGCAAGTGGGGTAGAAGCAACTCATCAGCCCCTGGGCTGCAACTGGCCTGAGCTGCTCTAAGTAGTGAAACGCAAACTAGAAAGATAAAATGTGAGCGTATGACCTCCTGACAAAATTTCAAGATACTCAAAATAAGCCATGGTTTCTTTCAAACAGACTTTTCTTCTTTTAAATGAATTGTGGACTTGCCTGTGAGGCTGCACAGAACACATTTCAACAAACAATATCTTGAGGAAAAAACTGGTTTAATCTTTACCTCCATTTTTGCTGTAAATTAGGTCAGTGGACCCCAATACTGGCAAGACATCTGCCAGATTGTTTTGTTCATGGCAAGGGACAACAGTTCAGATTCACAGTAAAATTATTTTTACATGCCTGGATTTAGCCAAGTATTACTGTCTTAGACAATGCTATCTATCTTGCAGGAACAGCAAAGTTAAAATGTAAACAGTAAGTTTAAGTGTGCATTTCTCTTACCAAGACAATTGGAAGCATCAACTTGTTCTTTTAAAAAGTCCACGCACATTTTTTTCACAGGCTCAATCTGATACTGGTTTGCTGCATCTAGTAAAGACTGGACATTATTGCTGTTAACTGAGATTCTGCAAAACAGAAGGTATAAAATTAGCATCACTAAAATTACTTACTTTGTTGCAGTAAAAAACCCCAACTTACACCAATTCACATAAATGGCAAAATTACTTCCTTGCTATTTGCCCAAGGATCTGTGACAGTCTGAAAACACAACCTCCCCTCATGGTCTGGCCAAACTGCTTTCATTTGCTCTGGGGAGGAAGGGCAAAGTGTAAACAATCCTGGGTTGTGAAAAACAAGCCCATAACACGGGCCCCTGGGGTACCCTGGAGTACCCCCAAGCTTTGGCTTCTGCAATCAGCCACTTTCACAACACAGAAACTGAACAGATCCTTTGTTCTCACACTCTCCCACTCCCAAACAGGCATCAGTAAAACCCGTCTAAACTCATTGTCCAGACTGCGCTGCCTGATTTGCCCAGAGAGCACAAGCGGAACAACCAGCTTGGCAGCACTTCAAGAGAAGGTCCAGAGCCCCCAGACAAGAGCTTGGGCATCAGGGGAGGCAACCATACGGCTGGGGTGCTGACACTGACTGTGTCTCACCAGCGATGGGGCACACAAGATTCCTCTCAAAGAAAGGAGAAAGCCTTCCTAAGGAGAGTTAATCCCGTTAGTACAAAGGTGAAAGGCCATGAGAGCTGATTAAGTAGTACTGTTTACAATCCCAGTCATCTGCACAAGCTCTGTTTAAAAAAAAAAAAAAAAAAAAAGAACCTCAACAAAAAACCCACATGGACAACCTGAGAGAGGAGGGAAACGCTGTTCACAGAACCCTGCCTGCCCTGAGAGGAAATGATAACACCCCGAAACGGCTCTGTGCGATAGCTACCACGGCCATGAAGAGAAACCCTACTGATATCTGCAAGGGCCTGAATTTCAAAACAATGGGAAATATCATTTGACTCCAACAGTGAAGTCAAGAGCTTGAAGTGCTTTGAATTGCTTTCTGGAGACAACTACCACTCTCTTTAGTCCGTCGAGCTTCCTACTGATTATACAAAAAGGCAAAGGGAAGAAGGATAGACGGTCTAGTCACATCAGGCTTTAAACAACGTAAGGAATTGTAATGGTAACAGAACTGATGAATCATAAAAGCATTATTGTAAGATTTTGTCATTTAGGACTGGCAGACTTCCTGGAAAAAGTGTCAGCTTTAAAGAGAACTACCTTGCAGTATAGGCAAACTCAACGAGCTGTTCAATAATGTCAGGTTCCGCATCTTTTAGCTCCACTTCAAAGGACTTTGATTCAAGCATATTTGCTGCAAATAGATGAAGAGACAAACCACGTCAATAACCCACTCTAGTTACTGCATGTTTTGCAAACAGGAGAAAATAAAATGATTACACGAAACAAGGGACCTGCTAAAAGCAGCACACAGTTGATTGCTGTTTTCCCAGGACTACTAAGGCAGGTCAGGGAAGAAAGGCAGCAGTGGGACAAGCAAGGCAGCTGGTGTGTGTGCATGCTTGTACTGTGTAAACTAAAATCAACTGCATTAAATAGAAAAGGCCAGGGAAGCTGCTGGCTGCAGCACAGACTGCCAAGCCAGCATTACCAAAGGCAGGAAGCACAGGCTGCACTGTGCAAAGCTATTTCCACGTTCAAACTGACAACAAGAGAGGCAAGCTCTGAGCTCCCCACATCCAGACACAGCACTGTGAGGCTGCCCACTGATGGGCACGAGGGTTATTTTACTTCTCCTCAACTTTAGCCTGTGTTTTACAGCCCAGTCATTTTACAATTAACGGGTAAGGCACACAAAAGTGAGATAGATACTACGTAATTGAATCGCATAAATGCAAGAGCATTGGCACTTCTGAAAGCCTGTTTTACACATGGAAATGCCTAATGGTGGGAAGCAATGCAGGAAATCCTGTCACAGCAGTAAAACTCCCAATTTTCAGGCTGAGGGAGACCAACTCTAATACAGTGAATGGGCCTCAATTAATAAGAGCTTAAATATGAAGTAACACTTGATGAAAAGAGTTACAGGGAAAACGAGGGGAAGGGTAAACACAGACAAATGTAAGGAGGACACCAGATGAGGAAATCTGCACACACTTAGCCCTGACATTAATCACTTTTATAAAATAAACAGCTTGTCAGCCCCAAGTCTAACAGCATGTCACCACGAAAGCTTATAATCAATCAATTTTGAAGAGACTTACTAGTAAACATCAAGTTAAAAAAGTGACTCGCTGAAGCAAGTACAACACGGTGAGCTGGGATCTTTCTTTCTTGAACCATAAGAATCACATCACAAAGAGTTTTCTAAATCAGAGGAAAAACAGACAAAAAAACTGCAAAGATCAGCATTTTCAAACATCTTTCAACAGTATTTCTTTAAAAACAGCTTATGGAACTGCATTGCTTTTCTTTTTCCACACCACTCAAGAGTATTATGCAATGAAAAGATTTTCTGAAAGTCAAAGTTAAGGTCAGTAACCCAGAGAACTACCAACGTTCAAATTACCCGGGAACTTAACGATGGTCACAAACAACATATGAACTCTGATGAAAACTTTTCCTGTGGCATTTACATCAGCCTCCAATAGCTCTGCAGCTTCTACCAGGGGCTGCATTTACATCACCTCTTTTCACCCAGCAGTGGCTCTTTTTTCCACTCAGCTGCTCACTTTCAAAAAACTCATAGGAACCAACAATACATTAAAAAGTTGTCAGGAGACATGAGAGTGAGGGGTTGGGGTAAAAATACATAATTTGAATACATTCTCAAATGGCATCTTTTATAAGAACATCCTGACTGAAATAAATGCACTCTATGCTACAGCTAATTATAACATCCTCTTTAGTGAGAAACTGGGCAGCACTGCTTCCTAAAAGCAGGAATTCATTTTCAGCTACTACCTTAAATTCATGGGGTTACTCTCAGAAACACATACCTATAACCCACCCCAATACTAACCCCCAAAAAGAGCATGTCTACCGTGGGAAAACTATACTTGCTTAGAACAGCACAAGAATGTTTTCCACGTGCAGGCAATGTTATCTAGGGCACACCTAGCGAGGATGATAATCCATATTAATCCATATAGGCAGCCCCTTCAAATAAATCTGCCGGTTAGATTCTTGAAGGAAAGGACGCTCAGGAGCATGCATTGGCTAAAATGTAGCTAATAATTTTAAAAAAATATATGTTTTAATTAGAAGTTAGGGGTGTGTGGGTGTGTGTATGTGTGTGTGTGACATACAGCTTGCCTTATACATCTGTAACTTTAAACCATTTAGGACTGAAACAGAAGGGAACTTTTAGGACAAGTTTCAGATGTAGTCTTCTCAAGCTGAAATTCCTAGCACATCTGGTTCAAAACAAGGTCAGAAACCAGCAGTACAAGATACCATAAAATCCTGTGGCCAAGCTTTGCTAAGACTTGCAACTGTCACTTGAACTCCATGCTGCATTTCTGAGATACATTTAGTGCCTTAGCTCAGCATTTGAAGCACCCGGGATAGTCTAAGGCCTCTCTGGGTGGGGCAAGAAATATCTGTCAACCAAACCAGACCATCATTTAAATCTCCTTCCCTGGTATGTCTGTTCCATTTCAACTGATGTGCTTCTGAGGATTTCTGTGCCTCTTTCCAAAAGGACCCATTGCTGTCAGAGTCACCTCAGTGAGGCAACAGTTGACTGGTGTTACACCAACCAAAAGACACACCCGAGCGTGAGCTTGCATCAGGGTGCTTCATCTTCCAAAGAACAGGTTCAGCAACACCTCACAACTCTGTCCCAGGTTTGTTCTCAATTACTTCACTCTTGGCTGATCTCCACTCAGCTGCAAACTTGCAACAAAGGATTTGTGCTGTCAAATAGCTCCGTAAACCCCATGGAGACATGGGCCATTTCACCTTAGAGATGAGCAAGAAGTCCTCCACGCACTAAGCATGCTTGTCCCCAACATTTTACTGGTGCCAAGCGTGGGTATGTCCATAGTCTAAACTCCCATATTCACAGAGGCTGCCTTTAGATCCCAGCTCACACAGAAAGCAGCCTCTTTAAAATTAACTGTACTTGCCAACCGACCCATTTTCCTACAGCATTCAACTCATGCAGATAAATAAATAGCGCTCCACATGCATGTGGCTATTTCCATCACAGGAAATTTTTAACTCCCATCATATGCAGGTTTTATAACCACAGCATAGTTCTTGCCTTAGCAAAATGCAAGAAGAAAGAGCTGCCTATGAATCTTCTTAAACTAGCACAGCTCATCAGCTGAACTGGTACATTTTCCTCTGGCTCCTCCTGACTTCCTAATTTTATCCTATATAATCATACCTCCTCCTGCCCCCTCCCAGTAATAGCTCACCTTCTCTCAGCAACGACTAAAAGAAGCATGAGTGTCATGAACTATGCAAGAATTTCTGGAGCAGTCAAGCACTGGGTGGGATATGCAAAGCCACCCAGATTAGAAGTGGTCACAAGTTTCCAGGAAACTCTGATAGCAGGAAACACTCAGAGTCGCACCTCCCTGGGCAGAACAGATTTTGACATTTGAATCGGAAGCACGCACAGATTTCACAGCACTTAACCCTGATCCTCTCCCTCCCTGTTCAGGGTAACTCGTAACTGGGTGAGAGCTGGCACTCTGCTGAAAGCTGAGGTTCCAACACAAAACTCCACCACCACAGTGCCACGTTCTGGGGTAGTGATGGGGTAAAGCACTGTGATTTCCCTGTGCCAGCAGCTGCACACACATCTCAGGGAGGGCAATATTTCCTCTACCTCCTTACAAACAGATGTCAGCATCTGGCACCCTCTTGTCAACCATGACAGGGCTAAACAGTGATGAACTCAGCTACACCTTGAAACATGTTTACCCAAGCAGAACAGAAACAAACCCTGCGCTGAGAAAGGAGATCACAGGCTTTCAGTCTCAGCTCCACTACCTGAAGTCATTGAAACCAATTTGGCTTTTCATACCCAGGAGCTTAGTTGCATGAAATGGTTTATGCAGACAACACGACTGTGTATTGGTGAGAGAGGAACAGGGTTAAGTACTGGAAAAAAGCAGAGTCACAAGAGTCAGATACCACTTGTGAGGCCAGGACCCAGACTGCCAATGAGAACAGCATTAAAAGCTGGACTGAGTCTTTGGCAAGACTAACGCTGGGAGACAACCACCTGAACCCTAGGAGATACAGCACAGTGGCAGTGCCAAGTATGAAGCCCCCAGGTGTTCCCGAACAGCTGGATTCGGAGGCAGCTTTACCTCTGGCTCCACATCACTGTTTTTAAATGAACTGCAGTAACACAACCAAGCCAGCTCCTCCTTCAAAAAGAAAGGTCTCTTCATATGCAAGGAGTTACATGGGTTGTTTTTCTGCTCTCGTACCAGCAGTTCAATCAGCATTTCTTTCAGCTGGGGCAGCTCAGCCGAGATGTACTTGTAGGGTTATAGCTTTGGATATGGTAAACAGAAGCGTCATCCTTAATAACCATCAGACTACCGGCCTAGGAAGCTCATCAGACTACCGGCCTAGGAAGCTCATCAGCCCCAGAGGTCCGGATTTGAGAAGATGAGGCCACCAGCCCCCTGCACCGCCACCGGCTTCTCCATGAGGCGGCCTAAGGCACTGGGTCGGAAGCACAAGAAACGCGACCAGTGACACCACACCCCAGCTGCAGCCACCCCCGCTGCGGCTCCGCTCTTTGGGAGAGGAGCTCCCGGTTAAAACTCCCCATCCCCGCCTTTTTGCTCCCCGGGGAGCAGACGGGCCGCACCAATACTCCAGCCGGAGTAACCAGGCCACCAGCCGCAGCTGAGGCTCTGCCCCACCGCAAGGCGGAGGCCACCAGTCGGGGCAGCAGAGCCGAGCCGTACCTGCTTGCGCATGGTGTTCATCACCCCCATGAAGCTCGCCAGCAGCTTCGCCTCCTCGCGGGCGGCCAGCTTCTTCTCCGTCTTCTNCCACCACCCGCACCGCAGCAGCGCCGGCCCCGGCGGAAGCGGCCTTCGGCTATGAGGGGAGGGGCGGGGCCAGGCGCGCTGACGCCATCGACCGGCGCGGGCTCCCCCACGCGCGGGATAAACAAAGAGCGGAGGGGCTTGCGTCACGTGGCGGGGTGCGCATGCGCGCTTGGTCTTGGTCTTGGTCTTGGTCTTGGTCTTGGTCTTGGTCTTGGTCTTTTGCTCTTGGACTTTTGCTCTGGCTCTGGCTCTGGCTCTGGCTCTGGCTCTGTCTTTGTCTTTGTCTTTGTCTTTGTCTTGGTTTGGTTTGGTTTGGTGGGAAACTCCTTTAGGAATGGGTGCCCTTGAGGGCCTGGGCGTGTCCATGGCTGTGCGTGCTAGTAGGGCTAGGAAGAGGGAGCATCCTCCTGTACTCGGTACCGGTGAGAGGGAGCATCTCCCTCTACTCAGTATTGGTGAGGCCCCGGCTCAAGTGCTGTGTCCAGTTTTGGGCTCTTCACTACAAGAAAGACATGGAGGTGCTGGAGTGGGTCAACAAAGCCGGTGAGGGGGTTGGAGAATAAGCCTTAGGTGGAGCAGCTGAGGGACCTGGGGTTGTTTACCCTGAAGAAAAGGTGGGGTGACCTTATCGCTCTCTACAACTACCTGAGAGGAGGGTGTAGCAAGATGGGGGTTGGTCTCTTCTCCAAAGTCGCAGGCGATAGGACAAGAGGAAATGGCATCAGGTTGTGCCAGGAGAGATTCAGATTGGACATTAGGAAAAAGATCTTCACCAAAAGGGTTGCCAAGCATTGGAACAGGCTGCACTGGGAAGTAGTGGAATCACTGTTCCTGGAGGGATTTAAACAGGTAGATATGGTGCTGCGGGGCATGGTGTGGTTTAGTGGTGGTTTTGGCAGTGTTACACTGGTGGTTGGACTTGATCTTAATGACCCCTTCCCACCTAGATTATTCTGTGATTCTCTGTTTTAGAGATCCTGCCGTCTCTGGTGAGGGTTGAAGCTGCCCTGCCCAAGGGGCTAGTGGGGTGTTGACTGTTCTGGTGGGTGAGCAAGGGGGAAAGGAGGAGCACGTGGGTGGAGGCTTTGCCAGCTCCCAGCTGAGGGACCTTGGCCTGTGTTGGTGGGGTGGAAGCGTGTCTCAGGCTTGCGTGGAGCGAGAAGAGAAACAAACATGAAGCAGAGGCAGCCACTTCTCCCTGCTGGTGGCTACATCCATCCAGAAACAGCGTGTCAGCCAAAGTATTTGGTGCCTTGATCCCTGGTTTTTGAGTAGGGTTGTGATAGCCAAAGCTGTGGTTTTAGTGTGAATTTGCTGTTTGCCTGATTGTATGACATTTCTCCTTTAATTCCATGGATACCAAGTGCTGAACAGCTTAAATGCTATGACTTGAAGGGAGAGGGATTTCTGCATGGAATAAAGTGAGGCTTTGTTTTTTTTAATTAAATCAATGAGCTGTTTTGTTCCTGATACCACATGCCTTATGGTAAACCTTGTTAAGATGGACTTTGTACTCTGTTTGATGTTCTGTGTTTCTGCCATCTAATATTTATTCCTACGTGGAAGTAGTAAGAATTTTAACACACTTATCCTTTATTTCCTTTAAATGAGCGCCCTGATGCAGCTGTCACTTGATTTTTCTGGATTTTGCTATATAATAGCAAAAAATGAGAATTCTATACCTCTTGCCACAGTAATCACAAATCCTAGTACAGCTATCTTAGTGACAAACTGAGGAAACTGCAATGTATATCTGCCCATTTGCAAACTTCTCAGTGTGAAAAACTTACCTGTAGAGTTTTAATTTCAGGTCAAAAGCAGTCATAAGAACTCTGCTCTCTGTGGGGGATGCACACACACACAAAAAAGCTGTGTTGGGCCCTGGGTTCATTCCCCTGTTGTGGGAGCTTAGTTGGCTGAGTGGAGGAGTTCAGCTTGCCGAGTCCAAGGCTGCCTCCTTTGTTGATACAAACTGCTGAGGAAAGCTAGAAGCAAGGTCCTGCTTCCCCCTTTCCCTGGGGAGCTGCTTTTAAGCAGAGTTTACATCTGGCTCCCATTACACTGATGGACTCCCCATGAGCACTTCAGTATGCTGGTACCCCTTGTGTGTTAACCTGCCTTGTACTGGGGTGGGCAGGGGGCTGGTGATTAATGATTAGCATTAGTATATAGCATTACTCATATAGCACGGTAGTGTTGGTAGCATAGATGTGTAGAGTTAGTCATAGCATTAGATGTGATGTCCAAGGAGCTGCCTGTGAGACAGGCAGGCAGCTAATGTCATGTCTGTGTCCGGGTCGGGCTCAGGTAGACGGGTCAGCCATACGCAAACCCTGCCAGCAGCTTCAGTGGGATTTCAGAGTGAGGATAACCTGTGATGCAGGGAACCTCCATACTCCACAAAAGGGAAACATACCAGGTTCTCTGGGGAAGTTTTCACTATTTCAGGCCACAGCACGAGATGAGCAGTGAGGGACAGCTGCTCTGGAAGGGGTGGGGAGCCAGGAGCAGTTGCCTCGCCAACAAGGAGCTGGGATGCTAAACGAGTTCCAGATTTAGTTTAAATTTAAATACTCAAGACGAAATGCCATTTTACCAGAGAGGACTTTCTATATTCATTTTGATGAAAACCAGCTGTCATTTATATGTATATGTACCTGTGTGTGTATACATGCACTGCCATGTGCGATTAAACAAAATCACACAGGAAATACATATCATGATGAAAAATAAAACCCCCAAACATATAGAGGAGGTCCTAGATTTCAGGCCCAAGATATAAAATCTTGGAGGGCTGGCAGAAAACAGTGTAATCTCAGAGACAAAATGTCTTACTCAGAATATTGAGATGAGGATTGGAAAGAAGAAGAGTCAGTTTGTGAAATCTGAGAAAATTAATTCCAGTAATGTAAATGAATAGGCAATTTGTAGCAGATTTAATACAAATAAAAGCATTATAATGTGCTGTCTCTCATCTAAGCGCACTGTTATTCCCAAAGCACTCTGTAAACATTAACAGTTTAATGATATCTTATCCCTCTATTCACAAACTGAGGTTCAAATTAAAAATAGAAAAGGATTATCCTCTTCTCTAAAGCGCATTTTATTTCTGAGTTTGACAGGGGAACCATTGGCCTGGCACAAATAATAGTATATCCATTGTGGCTTTGAAAGCATATCAAATTGCATTTTGAGCTATCAACTAATGCTGCTAAACAGGCTGGTGCAGGAGAGCTGGGTATCCTCAAATGTTTTAGGGAACATTGTTTGCTTAATCCAATAATCTCTAATCCATAGCGTGGTCGAGATGTTTCCATCAAGAAGATGATGTAATAAGCGTCCCATGCTGAAACGTGGAAGAT
Source organism: Jacana jacana (assembly GCA_013400555.1). Taxonomy (NCBI): domain Eukaryota; kingdom Metazoa; phylum Chordata; class Aves; order Charadriiformes; family Jacanidae; genus Jacana; species Jacana jacana. The sequence continues at coordinate 24,254 of VZTM01039692.1, read as the reverse complement.
CAGCAAGGCCTGGCTCTGCCCTGTGGACTCAGAGGGGCTCGGGGTTCCAGTCACAGTCAGGTCTTCACAGTAACCCGTAAATTAGAATATTTACAGCATCCTCTTCTCTCAGGGGTGAACGTGGTTCTTTGGGCAGGAGGAATGCTCTTCAGTTTGCTTTGGCTTTGGGGCACGATTAATTCCCCTTTTGTAGTGTTGGTATGAATAATTTGTTATTCTGTCTGTAACTGTTCACCTGTGCCTTGTTTTTTCTTATTCACAAAGCAAGACCAAAAGTAGTTGTGAAGCTGCCTGTGTGTGATGTCTGATGTGACAGTGATACGGGCTTGCCTCTGCAGTGATAGAGGATGCCTTCCGGTATGCATTAAGGAGATCAAAGGTTTACTGCCTTGTACTCCCAAGAGCAGTGGGAGAACTCAGACTTCCTGAAATCAATAATCCCGTTTGGACTGGCACATTTTTAACTGTTGCTGGTCTTCTCAGGAGCATGTTCTTACTGGGTGCTGGCAGCTTCTTCTGAGCAAGAACATCTTGTCCCACCTTTTGCCAGTCCCTCCGAGCCACGACAGCACACAAGGGGAATTCTGGCTGAATACTTTCCTTGGGTTTGAAGTATTTCCAGGATGCTACCTCCTGTTCAGTTTGCTGGAGGTCCTTCTGATTTCTTGGCTTGGGGAGTTGTTTTACTGTCTTGACATAGGGCTTTCTCCCTGCTTGTTTCTAGAGTCAAAGTACCCTTTTTGTGTGGCTTTATTTCTTTTCCCTTAGTGAAATTGTTCATTTTTTAAAAATTTTGTGTCATGGTTTAGACTTGTGCCTTCAGTGCTGGTGGAGGAGAGACCCCACTGTGAGCTGTGGCTTACAGCATCCCCTGCCATCCCAAATTCTCTGTTTTGGTAGATATGTCAGTTGCTTTAAAGGCAGAGGAGAGAGACTAAAATGAGTTTATACTTTATCTACTTGTTTGTGATGCAAGGAAGCTAATTTTTCTTATTATTTTTTTTGCATTAAAGATTAAGGTCCGTAATTTACAAGTGAAGCCCCAGCTGGCAAAGTGGTTCTTTTTCAAACTGCTGTTTACTGCTTACTTTTTACCTCACGTTCACCCAGGCAGTAAGGCTCTTCTGAAAGCAGCGCATTTGTGCTGGGGAACAGGAAGAGCGGGGCTGCCCAGGGAGGGAGCTGGCTGCCAAGGTGTCCTCAGCTCGGCATGGCAGTGCCCTTGTAGTCAGGGCACCATCCCCCAGGTCTGAGCAGGGCCGGGGTGGTCACAGGGACTGCCAATGGTCCAGTGGTCATCAGAGGAGGCAAGGTGACAAGGACCTCCTGCAGGGCCTGCCAGTTTGGATGGGTGAGGTCCTTCAAGCAAGACAATGCCTGGTGTATTTGGTTTTGAAAGCATACCCACTGCGTTCTCCCAAGCTGAATTTAATGCTATTTAATTGCACTGTTGTTGTAATATTCAGTGTTGAGGCTTGGAGACGTGATGGGTGAAGGAGCAAGTGCAGCTTTATTCTGGCAGCCCAGGTTGGTGCATGCCTTTTGTCAGGCAGTGGTCCTTTGTCACTGCCAGCGTTTCCATTTTGGCTTATTGTGGAATGATTTATTACCAGAGCAGCCAAAGGAGGCCACTGTGACAAATGCATCTTAAAAATTCTGAAACAATCTCCCTTTGGGAACAGAGAGAGCAAAGAAGACAAGACAAGAAGGGAAGTAGAGGACTCCCTGAGTCCCCGTAGGGCTGACCCCAGCCAGCGGGTGGGATGGAGGTAATTCTACCATAGGCATTGCACAAAGTTGTCAACAACTGCTGTAAGCTGCATACATCTCCTGGGCTTTGGTAATGTTTGGAACTAAATCCAGACTTTTCCCTTCATTTAGTTTTTCCTCTCTGAAGACTGATAAATATCTCGGCTGTCCACAATACTTATAACCCACCCCACTCTTCTGCCCCTTCCTCAAGGAAACAATGGCATTTGATGTGTCTTCAAGCCAGTTCAGTAACTGCTGTAGCACGGGTTGTAGCAGCATAGCAGTAGAGCGGCTGAACATCGCAATCCTGTCTCAGAAGTACAAGGATTTGGGTTTGGCTTCACCGTCTGCCAGTAGCACAGGCTGCTGCCCTCTGGGGCTGACCTGTGGGAACTTGCCAGGGGCTGGGCTGGTGGAGTCTGAACCTACTGAGGAGCTTCTGGATACTGGGAAAGCCCGAGGCCTCCTTGCCCATGAGAGAGAAAAGCAAGGTCATAATAATGATAGGATTAAAAGAAATGAAGTCCACAGGGGAATGAATAGCAAAAGAAAGAAGTACCTTTCTTGGGTTTATTGCTTACTTGGTGTCAACTTGATGAAGACTTAAACATTGTGTTCTTTTTCATGAGTCTGAAGAACATACAATAGAATATTGAGTGTCTTTTCCCAGCATGTTCTGCCCTTCTGCACGTCCTAGCAAGCAGAGCTCCCTCCAAGGGCCATCCTCTTGAGAACTTGTCTTTTCTTGGGAGAAGCGTAGCAGAATAAGGATTGTATCCACCTAAATGGCTCCTACTGGGGATGGCTCTCAGCGTTAATAAATCCACTTGCTAAGCAGAGGAATTCAGGCAGTATGTGTTTAAGTGTCTGAACTTATTTAAGCTCACAGTAGGTTAGCCTCCAAACTGGAAACAGGGTCTGGGAGTGGTAGAGCTATTTGTGCAGAAGTCCAAATCAATGGGTAGAACTGCTGCCTTGTGTTACAGAGAGCATCAGTCTCTCCACAACTAAGGTTTAAACAGTGAAAATCTGTATTTGACCTCTTTGAACGTGACTATTTTCAACATGGATTTGTAACTTAGTAGCCTTACAATTCTCTTGGGGTTCTTTGTTTGAAACAGAGGAACATAGAGGACTGTGTAGGAACAGTGAGGTCAGGGACTGAGTTCACCTGAGTTACCTTTGCCTCTGTGAGCTTCACCCACAGCTAAACTGAGGTACAAAAGAGGAGCATGACAGTAACAGACGAGTGAAGTCGATGCCATCTCACCTATTAATGAAGGCTCACAAATGTTTGGTTTCGTCAGCAGGGAAAAGTTGGCATGAGCAGTTCCGATTCACAGCTTTTTACTGATGTCCTAGGGTGAACAAGTGACACTCCTGAGACTCTTGTACTTGGATAAGCCGGGTGCTTCTTGGATTGCCCTCATGTAGGGAAAACCCGTAGGGGGTACAAAATTTCAATTTTTTTTGGTATCAGTACGTTAGGAAACAGCAGAACTGCCTTCACAGTGACGGGTTCTGTCATCATGTAAAGGAACTCACAGCCTCTACACCCTGCCAATACATGTGATGATAGTTCTATATATACATTTTTAAACAAATCATATTTTTCCATTCCAAATGCTGCCTGGAATGGGGTGCCTTCAAGGAAACGTGTGAGTCATCCTCAAGAGACGTGCAGTTGAGGCACCTCCTTTGGAACAAAGTCATGCATATCCAGCTAAAGTATCCAATTATAAACAGTATTATATTAGTCACATAATTGCCCAATGGCCTTAGAAGTAATCTGTTTTTTTAATGACAGTAAAGATTAATGTTGAGTTGTTGATGTTGAAAGTTACAGTAACATCACATGAAGATTAAAATGCCATTTCAGTGATAGTTTGTTCTGGATTATGTTAAGCAAAGAGATATGAGCCTGTGATCATTTAATACTCATAAAACTTTTACTCCTTGCTAAACACTTGTTTGAATGTCCGAATGTACAAGGTACTTTCTGAGGGTTAATTCTTGTGGGAACCTCAGGATGGAAGGAGAACTCGATATGGATTTTGATGGGTAGGATAGCAGCACTCACAAACTTGCCTTTTTTTTCTCTGTTCCTTTCTGTATTATGAAACACTATTATAGAATATTTTTTTCACAAGTTTCCACTCATGCATGGGTTTAATGCTGGCTCTTTCTCAGTCCCTTGGCTCTAGTTTTCAGTTTCCCCACCCTGAGAGGTATGGGAGAGCTATTGGAAGGAGAGAAAGGTTTGAGAAGAGGCGAGTATGTGTTAGAGCTGCTTGTTGCCTATTGGAATAGGTCCCATTGCTCTCTCCATTCCTGGGCTAGCGTGCATGTGCCATGTGGAGCTGGCACAAGAGTGAATGAGAGGCTGAACTTCACCCGCTCTCCAGAGAGCTGACAGAACTTAGGGTAAATAATACGGACCTTAGAAGGGAGCCCAGAAAACACTGGTTAGTTAGCAAAGTATAGGGACTACACAGGAAAAACTCTGTCCTGTTGGCATTTACTTGAAGAAAATAAAATACTTAACCCCTCTCACTCTTCTCTCCCCAGTCACACACTGAGGTGAGTTCCTTGGGAGACCTTGGGAGCCTGAGAGCAGCCTGGGCTCTCAACGACTGCTGAGGGAGTCGCGATCCTTGGCGTTAGTAATGTGTGTGCTGTTGGGAGTAATGAGCTTTGAGGAGTCATCTTGGAATCACACTGATGTATTTGTCATGTTCATTTGACTGCAGATTTGGTTTGTGGGTAGAAAGAATCTGAATTGAAAAAAACGATTAATGATGATTAAAGGAAGCTGTTCTGCAGTCGGTTATAACTGCTTTCTGGAGCAGATCCTGAGGGTTGCTGGATTGCTGTCTCTCACTGAGTTCTCCAGTGACAGTGATATCTCCCTGTTTCCCTACCTGTTACATTTTTATGCCTTTCCTTTTTAGGGTTCTTCCTTTTTGAGCCCTTAACTGTCCCCGTTCAACAGCCCCACCTCTGCAATTTTCCCTCCCTTTATTTCGCCTGGATGTTCTCGCAGCTTTTGGTCACATCCAAGTGATTCTCTCAGAAGTACGAGCCAAGTCTGTGCAGCTCTGCTGTGTGGGTTTGGATCCTTGGCACAAACAGCTGAACCCCTGGGGGGGTGACAGAGGAGGTGACCAAGAGAGCAGTGAGAGATGCATGAGATGGGAGGTTACGAGATGCAGTGGATCTGTCTGGATCCAAGCCCAGACAGTTCTAAGTGAGTACATGCCATGTGGATGCTGGGAATAGTATGTCTGCTTTCAGTAGCATAACATTATCCCTTTAGGAAAGAATCCCAAATTTGACTGAATTAATAGAAGTCTTTATGGATATACAAAGGTCAGAGAGTGCCTGTTACATACTGACCTATGATATCTCACTTCTTCAGTCATGGCAATGTGTGTATATATTCGTGCAACTGGGATGTAATAGGGGCTTTACTGGTTTCCACAATCACTGACCCACTTTTATCTAAAAAGGAACAACCCCTCTCTCTCCCCTCTGTGCAAACAATAAGATTGTCAGATCCGAGGCCAAATTCACGTTGTTGTGAACAGCTGCAAATCCACTGACGTCAGCAGAGCTGTAACCCCTGAGTGAAACAGCGAGTCCAGCTCGTGGCGGTTTTTGGGATGAATTTCAGTGGAACAATTGCATTAATTCCATCTAAAATTCTCTGGAGTTTTTCTTCAGATGCATATGTTTTCCTCTGTCCCGTGTAACGCTGTCGAGCAGCTGCTCGTGCCACATCGTGATTCTTGCAGCTCTCTGCCACGATGAAGCAGATCAGAGTCTGGCTGAACCAGCCACATCATGGAAATGTATGAAATTGTAAAAGGAGGGAACAAGCTCTCTATCTCAAGAGCCAAATAAACATGATATCCCACAACGCAGGAACTATGAAGCGTACTAGAGAGGTGCAGCTTGATTATAACGTTCAAAGGGCTGCTCCGAGTAGTCTTAGTCTTACAAGATGCAGCCCGGTCTGGTTTGATCTTGCAAAGCGTCTAAAATCATCAGTCCCACTGACACAGACCCCGATTTACACAGTGAAGCTGAGAACCGGCGCTGCAGAAGTTCAAGCTTAAGGACAGTCACTGCTGTTTGCAAGGACTTACTTTTTTTTCTGTTCTCCTGAGAAGAAGAGAGACTCTAAAAGGGGAATGGAGAAAGTGCTGGGAGAGCATACTGATCTCCAGTGACTTTGCACCAGCTTCCAGACCAATGCTGCTGTGCCTGAAGTACGGAGGAGCAAGTGGTTTGACCTCTAGCACAAGAAATTTCTTCTGATAGATGACATCTATGTTAGGTTAGATGGTGCTGACCCTGTGGCCGAATCAGGGCAGCAGCATGGGAGTGGCACTCCCCTTCCTCCCCTTGAAGTTGTGTCTGTCTCTGGAGTTCGCTCTCTCTGTCTTGAAATGGCAGGTAAGTAAATGTTGTGGTTTCAATCAAAATTACTAAAACCAGACTGACAGATGGCCCTTCCTCCCCCGAAAAAGAAAGGGAGAGGAAGAGGATAAGGAGATTTACAGGTTTAGAATGAACTAAACTACTTCAATGAAGCATTAATACTAAAATTAAAAAGAAAAGGAAGAAAATAATGAAATAGATACAATATATACAAAACCATGTCAGGCTTCCAGGATGATGATCACGTCATCAGCAGGCATCAGGAAAAGTCTCAGACTGGACTTGGTGATCAACAGGAGCTAGATTCCAGCTCTGGAGTCAGGAATGCTCGGATCAGGGCCAAAGGCAGACAAACAGACAGGGTCCTCCTCGGACATCAGCCATCGAAGAACAAGAGTTGACCCTTTGATCCCTCAGCTTTTCTACTGAGCCTGATGAGGGTGGGATGGAACACCCCAGCTGGTCAGTTTGGGGTCACCTGTCCTGTCTGCTTCTCCCTACAGGTGTGACCCCTTGATGCTTTTCCACTTCCCACCCTCCAACGGGGTAAATAACAAAGTTGCCTGACCTTGGTTGTTCTGGCAATAAGTACAAACAAGGGCCTCTCTGCACATCATTCCTTGGCGTAATCGGGTTTTATCAGTGTGAGAGAGAACAGTCTCTGAACAACGTGCTCTTCATTTCAGAGCTCAGTTAGTTAGAAGAGGCCCAGCTAAACAAGTAAAATTACTGAACAGAGAATTGGTTTGTTTTGCCTCAAACCAGGACAGTAAACAGGGGGGTTTAGTGTGGAAAAAAAGTGTTGCTTCTTTTAATTTAGTCAAAACAAACTTGTATGTGGACATTTGCATAAGGGAGAAATTCTGATAGTGGAAGAATGTTCATTTAATCTTCATTTAAGTTCCACAATGAAGTATTTGCAGATTACAAGGCGGACTTTGTAAGTCTGACATGAGCATAATACAACATCAGCAATCAGCGCCCACTGATGATGTTCTTTGTGCAGATCTTTGATCCAAGCAGCGTGAAGGACAGTGGTTTGGGAGGCTTACCATGGGCAGCTGACAAAAAGAGGAGACGTAATAAATGACATCTCTTAGCGCTGAGAGGCAACAATTTGATGAAAGGTACATGTGAATCACGGAGGGAAAACACTCTGTGTGCAGGATGGATTCCGAGTGTCCCATCTTTGTCTCTCATAGCCTGAGGCTGTGGGAAGAGCAAACAAAGAACATGTAATTGTTCCCACATAAGAACAGACAAACTCACATGGAAGAGAATGAGTGAAACTAGCAGGATTCAGAGACATCACATGCAGTCTCCAAGGAGAAACAAACCTCAGTCCGAGACCTTGAAGATCGAAAGGAGTTGAAACACTTACAATCCCTTCGAGAAGACACAGGAGGGGGAGATCACCTTTCAGAATCTCCCTGTGGAGACAAACTGATAGAGACAGATTGCAAAGAGAATTTCAATACATCCAGCCTTCTTAGAGCAGGAGAATTGCAAGCCCAACAGCTGTGGGCAGTTTCATGGTTTTAGAGATAGCTTTATCTTTCATACGTAAGAGACCATGGGATTTAAGATGGGCATTCATTACCTCTGTCATTGATACTGAAGAAAACAGAAGTACAGTTATGCATGAAGGACTAGGGGAGTTATTATTAACAGTCTGAAAAGTGCAGATGGGGTCCCAGCAGAGAGGAGTAGCGTCATGATATTTCATCACACGCACAAAAGATGACAGCTAGAGCCTTGGGATGTGGGACGCAGCCGGCTCTGACTGAGGTCAGGGGTATCAGCAATGCTAATAAACAGCTTTTCCCCTTTAAAAAAAGGAGGGGGGGCACACTATGTTCTTCCCCTCATGTCTACTTCCTGCTCCGTATCTATGACTTGACTTGCTTCTATCTCCTCCTTTTTGATACATATAATCCTCCTCAGGGCAGTATTTTGTGTAAGGGGGTGTTAAATGGTTGTGTGTGCTGATAGTTTTTGTAACTACTGCTGCTCTGCGGGGGATGCCCTTCCAAAAAAGGCACTGGTGTTATCTGGAAGTGTGGTGTAACTTAACTGTTGGCTGAGTGGAGCTGTTTGAAGAAACCTTTTGTAAAATCTTTTTGAAGCATCTGGGGTTTTTTTATTATTCTTTTAAGCAGAGGTACCTTATTTACCGGGGTGCTTTGCTTTCAGCCATGTGACTTGTACCTTTCAGCACGTTTCTAAGCTGCCAGGCGCTGACTTCACGTTTCTTGTCTGCCAACCCTATTACCTTGGGCAGTAGATGGCTTCTTTTAGCAGCAGTCATCTGCTGCCAAATTACTTTGCCAATGCTCTTCTGGTTTCTAGAGAGCTTGAAACCCAGGACAGGCGTGTTCAGGAAGTTTGACGAGGGGCACATCAGGCTTCTGACCCATTTCTAGACTGAGCAAGTGCTCAGCATGTGTCATACTGTTCCTTCTTGGCCTCCCAGCCACTGACCTTGCTTCTTTCCAGTTTGCCCTGCATTATCTCCCGTTGCTGCCAATAACAAGAGCTATTTTTGCAGTTTGAGTCCTTCAGTGTATCTTTGCCTGTTGCTAATATCCAGGGCCATGTCATCCAAGCCCCCTGTGATACCCACACATTTCCTTTCCTCTTCCTTTCCACCACATTTCTCGCACCACTGATGCCAACTGCAACAATTCCTTCATGTTATTCTTCTCTCCTTGCCTCGCTCTATTATTCCAGGGAATTTCCTTAGTGTGGAAAAATTTCCTGACTTTGTATATTGTGATTTTTCTGAAGAATTCATTTACTTCAGACTACCCACTAGTCTGCAGGCACCTGTTAATTGTTTCTCTTCCTGCACAAGCCAGGGGGCAAACAACCTCCTTTGGTTAAATTAAAGCCTTTTTTTACATTAGCTTTTTTTTGGTAAATCTAGGTTTATGCAGTGTTAGGCTTCAAGTTTGTTTGACCAGAAGTAGTTGGGGTTTTTTGGTTTCATGGCAAAATCTGGCCTGGTGTGTGCATTTCTTTCCTGGGAAATTCTTCTATAAACTTAGTCAGAAGCAACAGCCAGAATCCACGTGTACCCTCTCCATCCCAGCCACAGACTGAGCCTGCAGGTGTCACCTGCTACCACACAGCATTTACCCCACAGCATTATTCTGTGCCCTTCTCTGGTGAAAAGGAGCAGAATAGAGTGGAACAAGAGGACAAATGCCATCCCTTGTGCAAGCGATGGAGCTTCTCAAGCTGGGAGGAGGCTGCCGAGTTGTGGCCATAGTCTAGCAGAAGTGAATGGGCTTAAAGGAAAACAAGTGTACTTCCCTGCAGAATTGATTTTTAGGAAGGCTCTTGAATGGTTGGCGACTCCAGTTTCATTTGATCAAATGGCAGGAACTCATTTCCAGCAAAAGAAGTTACATGTGATGCTGCAGGAAACATTCATTCTCAATTCTTTGTTGGAGTTATTGTGAAGATTTATTTGCCTTTGCAAATGTGAAGGCGCAGCAAGAATATACATTATTTTTTCTGCCAGCATATACTAATTGTATTGTGGAGAAAATTAAAAGCCTCCCATGGAAAGTAGTGCATATATTTTCTTTTCAATTTATCCTGTTTTCCATAATTAATTTCTTATATTTCATTTCACAAACCCGCATTTCAGATTTGCACATGTCAATAATACATATTCTTCTAAAGTTAATGCTTATTTGTGTCTTTCAAGAGATACTTAGCATGTTTATTAGCTTTTCACATAGCCATTTAAAGTTATCTGGCTGGATTGTTATTATTTACACAGATGAGATGGGGTTTGAGTAATTTCCTCTAATCTTTTTGTATCACGTGTCTCTTGAGGGATTTGCAATTTCAAATATCTAGAACACAAAGATCTTCGTGTTGCTTTACACCCATTCCAGCGCTGTAGTAGCTCTCAGTGTGTGCATTTGCACCAGCCCTGCTGATGTTAGAAGCGTCACCGCTTGGACAAACCTGTGCTCAACCCTATCCCCTCCAGTAGATGTCATCGTGACAATGGAGAATACTGCTGGGGACACTGGGGACGAGACCAGTGCCAAGGCAGGAAAGAGCTTTGCTGTAAGAGGCTTTGTTTCTGTCCAAATAAGACGGTTCTCTCCATGGTTAGCATTTATACAGCATTTTAAAACATTCTATAATGCTTTGAAAAACGTGGTGACCATTAACACGCAGCCCCCTGTCCAGTCCCACAGGGCTCTGGCCCATGGCAGTGGTGTCTATACACTCTGAAGGTGGCCATAAATTCAGATCTATATGGCCAAGACATGCATGTGCAATTCTCAGTTTGTCAACTGCTTTTTTTTCCTCCCCCAGCTTTATAGTTTCACTGTGACACCTTGCTCAAAGGCATCACACCCTTTCTGTCACCTCCTTCCCCCAATCTTCCTTAGAAGTAATTTCTCCAAAGGAAAAACCAAATCCTCCTCCTTTTTTACCAAGAATGAACCTCTCCCTGGTGGTCAGCACCTGAGCTGCTGGGTGTCTGGTCAGTTTTAAGGTTTGTAGCTGCCTGAGTGAGTGATGGCTATTGAGGGCTGAGTAAGTCCACAACCCTATATTATTACTAGGTATAATTTTAATCTCTCAAACAGAGAACAAATCCCCAGAAAAGGCAAGGGATAATCAGGTACTGAAAGTTTTACATGTACAAGGGCTGCTTTTAAGAAAGAATTGGAAAAGCATATGGAAAATATGTTTAGCTATTGTTAATTAGCTGATCCCAGTTTCCCAGGAAAGATCATGATGTTCTGGCATAGGAAAGAAGTATCAGACACCTTTTCCCACCTTGGAAGTCCCAGTAGTTTTGTTGGAATACGTGACTAGTGTCAAGGTAATGTTCTTCGTGACAGAACAATCATAAGTAGATGCCACCTGGTAAAATAGAGCACAAGCAGAGCCAAATGAAGTAAGAAAGCTGCTGAGCTGAAATAGGACTTTCTAAAAATCAACAGGGTGCAGCTATAGCGAGTAATAAGTCCATACTTTGAATGTGCTCTTTTGTCTAGATAATAGCCCTAGGAAAAATAGGTTTTTCTTCTTTAAAATGTCAGCCTTTGGGGCAGCAGACAGCAAGAAAGCAGAGCACTAATGGCCTGATTAACTTCAGAGTCTGCTTCTCCTCCTTAGTCCAGTCCTTGAGACTGAAGCAAGTGACATTATAAATTCTAGGGGAAATGGCCGAATGATTAGACCAAATTTGTGACCTCCCACACTAAGGGGAAAGCAAAGATTACTGACAAGACTTTTTTTCATTGTTCACATTCTTAAAAAAAAACCCAAACATTGGCTGGAATTTTGTCCTTGACCAAGTGACAAGGCTCTCTGCTGGCAGGAAAACAAAATATTTAATCAAAAGAAAGCAGCTGATGCTCTTGTCAGAGCAAGAACAGACATCTGTTTGGCTGTTCTGAGTAAGCAAAACCATCTCAGATAAAATAACAGAAAACCCCCACAAAATTCCATTAAAATAAATGGGATAATGAGAGGGATGCAAAGAATGCACTTGTTTATAAGTTATCATCTCATTTGGGTACTGTCAAAGTAGTATAGAACCAAGGGAAAAATGCATGTCTTTATCTTCAGGAAACGTAGGGTGTTTTATTATCAAAGTTAATAATGAAAAGAAACTGTAAAAAACCCCTCAATTCCATTTAAGAACTGGGAACATATAGCCATCAACTAAAAGAGCAGGAGACAAAGGTAGCCAAAATCTATAAGCAAGGTAACAAAGATAACAACCTACCTCATGTTTGCTTTGGATTTCACTTCAAATGTGAGCTTTTTGTTACATGTATATTCCTATTTAAGAATACTTATGTTTGCACCAACAGTGTTCTCATTCTAAAAGCATTTTATAACAGTGCAATTTAGTGCTCTGAGTTTCACTTAAGTCTTAAAATATTCAGTCTGTAACCCATTACTCTGAGAGAGCAGTTCTCTGGATCTGTCCTAAAGCGGGGTCAAATGTTTTTAAGAACCTAAAATGTTCTTAAAAAACTGAGCTGATGGTCATTCCACATTTTCTTCTAGTGATCTGCTCCAGTTGCAGACCTACCTGCACAGCTGGAGCAGGACTTCCCAACGCCTACCTTCTGTCTCACTTGCAGCTTAGCCCTGTGATTTGTCACCCTATCTATCTGCTTTACAATAAACACTGTTTTCCCTCAGGATTATGAACCTGAGTGATGTAGCTGGAGCCTGAACTTTCCCTTGGCTAATTGCTTGAAGTGTGGAGCGTTCAGAGCAGCGCTCATTCTCCTACCCTGGAAGAGCAACAGCCAAGAGTAGGATGGGGCCATGACAGTTGGGTTGGGTCAGACCAAAAAGATGTTGCTGTACAGACACCCTGATGCTGATCTTCAGGGCTGCTTCTGCCAGTTCTATATGGAGCACACCAGCAAACATGTGCTAAGGGCTTACTAACACCGGCTGGGAGTCAGCGTGTCCAAGCAAGACAAAGGCAGGCATTTGTGCAAAGCATTTGACACTGTCCCACGTGACTTGTCTCTAAATTGGAGAGACATGGATCTGACGGATAGACCACTTGGTGGATAAGGAATTATCTGGATGGTCAGACTCAAAGAACTGTGGTCAAGGGCTTAATGTTCAAGTGGAGAGCAGCGACCAGTGGTGTTCCTCAGGGACTGGTATTGGGACCAATGCTGTTTAACACCTTTGCCATTGACATGGACAGTGGGACTGAGTGCACCCTCAGCTAGTTTGACAGCACTGAGCTGTGTGGAGCAGTTGACATGCTGAGGGAAGGGACACCACCCAGAGGGACCTGAACAGGCTTGAGATATGGGCCCACGCCAACTTCATGAAATTCAGCAAGGCCAAGTGCAAGGTCCTGCAGGTGGGTCAGGGCAATCTCATACATAGATACAGGTTGGGCAGAAAATGGATTGTGAGCACCCTGGCCAAGAAGGACTTGGGGGTGTTTGTTGATGAGAAGCTCAACATGACGCAGTAATGTGTGCTGGCAGCCCAGAGAGCCAACTGTATCCTGGGCTGCATCAAAAGCAGTGAGGGCAGCAGGTCCAGGGAGGTGATTCTGACCCTCTACTCTGGTGAGACCCCACCTGCAGCACTGTGTCCAGCTCTGGAGCCTGCAACATAAGAAAGGTGTAAACCTGTTGGGATGGGTCCAGTGGAGGGCTGCAAAAATTATCAGAGAGCTGGAGCACCGTTCCTATAAGGACAGGCTGAGAGAGTTGGGGTAGTTCAGCCTGGGGAAGGCACCAGGGAGACCTTATAGCAACTTTTCAGTACTTCACAGAGCCTACAGGAAAGATGCGGGGGGACTATCAGGGAGTGGAGCAATAGGACAAGGGATAACTGGTTTTGGTTTTTTTTTTTTCAGTTTTAAACTGAAAGAGGGGAGATTTAGATTAGATAGTAGGCAGAAATTCTGTCTTGTGAGGGTGGTGAGACAATGGAACAGGTTGCCCAGAAAAGTTGTGGATGCTCCATCCCTGGAGGTGTTCAAGGTCAGGCTGGATGGGGCTTGGAGCAACCTGGTCTGGTGGGAGGTGTCCCTGCCCATGGCAGCGGGGTTGGAACTCCCTGATCTTTAAGGTCCCTTCCAACCCAAACCATTCTGTGACATCAAGCTTTTTCTCTGGGCTAACAGAAGACACATGCACTTTGTAGACTTGGATCCAGCACCCTGGTTGTTGAGGCTGATGGGATTACATCAGAAGGGAGGGCTTCCGTTATAAAAGCGTGTGCTTCTGGCTCTTGTGATTCAAAGGAAAAGCTGACAACCATGACCCAAGGGTAAGCAGTAATGAGATGTCAGCTGGTAGCTCTCAGCCCAACCGCACCCTCCTCATCAGCAAACTGCACACCAGGGGAGGAAGCGGTGAGCACAGCCTGGTCACCCACCTACGCCCAGCACCACCCGGGCTGCAGAGCAGCTCGGCCCCGGCCCCACGGGGACAGGGTTTCTCACGGGGCAGCCCCCAGGACCCTCAGGAGAATGGGCAGGACACGGGTTGGTTTGTTCATGAGGAGACAACTCATGACTATAGGCATCTCCTGCAAAGAATGTGCAGGTCTTGGGCTGGTCGGGGTGTCTGACAGCCCCTGTAAACTGAGCTCCGTATTTTCTATAGTCCAGCAGCGCTGTAGGCTCATTATACTGCCCGTGTAGGCACACATGGGCAAGGGAGATGGATTTTCCATAGGAATAAAAATTAGTGAGCATTTGAAGAACCTTGGAAACATGAAAATCCTTGTACTGCCTTGCATCGTATTTTTCCTTCATCTTTCCCCCTTTTCACTTTCCCAGTATCTCCATCAGCCCTCCCTGCTCCTCCTTGTTTACCCGGCCAGGAGGAACCCCCAGTCATGCACCACAAACAGCTGTGGTTAGGGACAGGAAACCGAGCTCAGCTGAGATAATTACAAGAGCTGGGATACTCTAATTGAACCATGGCTAATACCAATGTAGGGATGCTGCATAAAAGGCCTGGTTGTTGGCAGCTTTTCTTTGGGTGCTTTGCTGAGCAGGGAGGACTGGGGTGCTGTGGAGGGGGATGTGTTGTGGTGGACCCCTGCCACCTTCTTCTGACTTGCCCCTCCTGTATGCAGCCTTTCCTGTTCTCAGGTCTGTAGTGATGGTGAGTGTTTAGCTGTACTTCTTACGAGGGCCATCTCCATGCAGTCCCCCTTCCTCCACCTCCCCTATCCCAGCCTTTACCTCAAGGGTTTGTTTCTAGAATTCTGGGCTCTGTGGGTTTGTGTCTTTCCCCCTCAAACAATTAATCTTGTGAGTTGCTGCGCTTACAAACCTACGTGTGTGCTTTTAACCTCGGCTTTTAAAGCGTGAGGAAGAGGAAGTAATGGATTTCCTACCCCTCGTGTATTAAGGCTGGTTTATGCATCACTGATGTTTGTTATTATCTGGCTGCTGTGTTTTCTACACTTTGCCACACAGTAGTGGTACAATCAGAAAAAGCTTTTTTGTTATCAAACACTCACAGGAGCTTCTCCTTAAAGCCTAATCAAAATCAGCTTTAACAGTTTATTTTCTAGGGGTGTGAACTTCATTCTTTAGCGTAAAATATTAATACAGAACTTATTATTTAGTGAACTGGCCCTCACCAGCAGGTAAAACTCGCTTTTAAATTTGAACTGTGTGAATGTGAACTCCTGGAAAACCTTTGAACAGTAGAATAAGTGAAGTATTTTGGTTTTAATTCTACTGTAGTGTTTTTGTATTAAACATTTCTTTGCAATATAAGCAAATCAAGGCAGAGTAGCATTATGCTTGTGTGTAAATTTTGCCAAGAAAAACTAAGTAAGGAGAGCTCTGGGTCAGTAAAAAGCATGAGGTAAACACTATCTTTATTTAGAAAGATTGCTTATAGTAAATTATGAAGTGAAGGAAATGGGTTTTTAATAGTTCTATGCCAATGTATGATTTTTTTTTTAAATCTGAAGTTCTATTAAAAGGACTTTTCAATCAATTGACCAACAAAATATTTATAGAGGCCTTTTTTTCAACGTTTTTCTTTAAAGTGTTTTGTGATAATATGAGGAACATGAGACTGAGATCTTTCTCCAGTGCTTCAGATCCAAGGGGATGTTAGAGATTCTTCACTTTCCTGGAAGATCTGGTGAAGAGCTTTCTGCTGGAGCAATTTTCTGTCAAAACATGAATTTAATAAAACATAACTTTTTGTAGGAAGATATCAGTTTCACTTATGTTTTCAAGAGAAAGCTATCAAAATATTTCATTCGTGGCTCAAACTAGAATGTTAGGAGGAAAACCATAAGTCAACACTAAACAGCTGATGCTGTCAAAATATTGTATTTGTCAGTTGTTTTAGAGCTCGCAAATTGCAGAATTTGTGTTTTTGCAGAAAGCGTTGACTTCTTATTTCTATTTGAAGGGAAACTTCAGAATATCTGGTTTGTTGGTTTGGGTTTGGGTTTTTTTTTCTAGGTCATCATGACTTTCTTACTTTTTTTCTCTGACTTTTTACATGCTTTGGTTACTGAAACTGCTCATGGAGGATGTCAGACCAGGGGTCTCCTGAGCCCTCTGTGTTTGATGCAAAGCTCTTGGAACTCTGCTGACTTCAAGAATGACTCAGTGCTTCTTTGTCTTCCCAATTAGTGGAGTTATCAAAGGCAATGCAAGTTCTAGGCGTGTTTGAGAACGTTAGCTGACTTTCTAATTGAGACTAGGGACTGCTTTTAGTCCTGCAGTGAGCGTGATCCCATCCTAAGGGAAGCAGAAGGGCTGCTCCACAAAGGCTGCTCCTCTGCTTTCCATCTGCTGGTGTCCGCAGTGGTTATGGCCCCAACCAGCCCAGGCTGGGCTGGCACTGGGACAGAGGACCCAGAAAATGTCACTTCTGCAGTTCTGTCTCTCTCACCTCCCCAGCACTGCCCTCCTCGGTGCCTTGCAGGCTGCGGATTTGGTATGAGATCAGATGACTGGAAATAACTGCTATTTTTTCCCCAAGGTCCAGATGCACCGTCTTTTAAAAACGGACCGTGTGTTGATTTGAGCTTTCAGGACGTGGTCATATGACAGAGATTACAGTTGTTAAGTATTTATTTATCAAGGATTTCTATATTTAAAGAAGCTTATATCCCTATTATAGTTCACAATCTAAATATAAGAACTTCTAATGAGGAGGCACAGACCGAAAATAACGAAGTGGGCAGAAGGTGTAGGTTCCAGATTATGTTCCTGAGCCACGAAGACGCTTTATGAAAACCCAAAGAAACTGCTTCCTGGAAACTCAGTTTGTGAGACAGCACCGAGCAGCCCCGACTGCTGGGCAAGTGGAACAGCAGTTGTGATCCTTTGTGGCCCACCCCTCCGAGGGCTGTTTGAAACGGCTTGTTAATGGCAAAGCCCCTGCCATGAACACAAAAAGGCAGCGAGTGATGTGCCTGCAGGGGCACAGAAACAGTAACAGTGAAAAGAAAAACCTGTTGCAGACTGTGCATTTTCCAATATTTAAGGCTAATGTGGCAAGAAGGCCTGGAATGCTGAAATAACTGAGGAGTTGTTAAAATCTGTGGGAATAATACGAATGGTTTTCTTCTGATAAGGTGACCTGCCCTTGCAGAGCTGTTGCTGTCTGTCCTGCTGCCGGGGAGGAATTTACCTGCCTTTCGTTTGTGAATGATTCATTACTGTTACTAATCATTCGAGTCAGAACACATCAATAACAGAAAAAATTAATAACTATTGACAGTGTGATCCCAGCACATCTCTTCACCATTATCAGGGCCACTTAATGTCACCTGTGTCACAAGCCACGGCAGTACCCTCTCTCCCTCCTGACACTGAATCTGAGGGTGCAGCTGACAAACTCCTCCTGTGCTTTGCTCCCATCGCTTGCTCCTGGGTCGGTGCTGCACCCAGGGGTGAACCAGCTCAGGGAACGGAATCCTCTAGGAAAAACTCCTTTATTTTTTCCTACTCGGTTCCCTTCAAAGGGAATGGGTTTGATTGTGTCCAGTTTTGGGCCCCTTACCACAAAAAAAGACATGGAGGGGCTGGAGTGGTCCCAGAGAAAGGCAATGGAGTTGGTGAGGGGTCTGGAGAACGGGTCATGCGAAGAGCGGCTGAGGGAGCTGGGGTTGTTCAGCCTGGAAAAGAGGAGGTTGACGGGAGACCTTCTCTCTACAGCTACCTGAAAGGAGGGTGTAGTGAGGTGGGGGTTGGTCTCTTCTCCCAGGTCACAGGTGATGAGGAAATGGCCTCAAGTTGCACCAGGGGACGTTCAGAGTAGATATTAGGAAAATCTTTTACACTAAAAGGGTTATTAAGCCTTGGAACGGGCTGCTCAGGAAAGGGGTTTGGACACCATCCCTGGAGGTATTCAAAAGATGGGTTGACAGTGCTTAGTGACATGGTTTAGTGATGGGTTTCTTTTTATTGGAGTTATGTTGATGGTTGGGCTAGATGATCCTAAAGGCCCCTTCTAACCCAGACAATTCTATGACTGTTGGGTCACAAAACCCAGGAGGGCCTTGGGAATAGGTACAGGCAGCAGGTGGGGAAGACATTGTGGTGGGAGCTGTGTGTGGCTGTGCTGGGTTTGGCAGAAATAGCGGTGGGAATGCAGAGAAACTCAGCTAAAGAGCTGTAAAAAAAAATCCCCAAACCATTAAGTGTTCTGGCTGTGATTCAGATGTATATTCTTTCTAAGGTTGAAATTTATTATCTCACTCAAAGATTCATCTGGTTGTTCCTAAGATTATGGCATTTAATTGTCTCTCTTCATCTTAGTAAAATAAGATCTCTTTCACTTTTTGTTGCAACTAATATCATCTTTCTTTTCAGGAAAACAGACCTATTTTATCCAGTGTCATAGAAACTGATGCTGGAATGAATACTCCTACTGTGTTATGGTCTTGATTCTAAAGACAAATGGCTTGGTAAGAAAGACATTTATATTCTAAAAGCAGATTTTATGCATTATAATTTGTATTATAAAAGGTCCTTGAAAATAACCTGTATGTTTTAATATCAATAAATTAAAATGACACTAGATACCTATGGGAATGAATGGTACGAGTCCAGACACAGCTCAGGCAGGAAGGTACTGAGGCACGTACAGAGGGTGGCCAGGAAATCTTCAAGATTTGAACCTGTCATTTTCTCAGGTTCAAGGCTTAGGGAAGTCAATGAACTGCTGTGTGAACACTTTATCTGCCTGTACAGAGTCATTTAGGAAATCAAGACTGGTAAGGCCTAGAAGAATAGGGTTTTTAAATTGTATGGCCCAAGACTTTGCGATGCTAGGTGTTGGCAGAGCTAATTTGGGTGCTGTCATTGCATGGTATTTGACACTGACCGAATCACAACCTCCTTGCTTCGGTTTCACCACACAGCAATTAGATTACTGATTAAATTAATCTTTATCAATCCTGAAGATTAATGTAAGCATGTGCTTCTGAGGATTAAGACATAATCCTCCAAGCATAGTTGCAAAGAGACCCTGCTCATAACAAATGTAAGCTGAACTTTAATTAAAATTAAAAAGTAGCTAATTATGCAGTATTCAGTTTTATTTCCAGCTGATTCTTCAGAGCAATCTGATAATGAAGTCTGGGGAAAAAAACAATGAAAAAGTGGAGAGGAAAGTATTGATAATCGGAAAAGGCTGCAGAGTGCTGTGGAATGAGACTTGCCCACAGTTGCTCCACTTTGGGAAAGCTGGTAAGAATCCAGTACCTAAATAATAATAAAGACACACCTGATGAAGATTAAGGGGCATTCCATTATGAGACGTTCTCATGGAGGTGCCTGGAAACATCCCTGGTGGAGCTGACAGCCAGTATAATCGTCTCTTTGTTGGCGCTGGGGAAGCTAAAGACCTTATTTCGCTTTATAGCCTCATTAGTCGGCTTATCGCCAGCTCTATTTCTGTTTCTAAGCGATGGCAGCCAAGGGGGGAGAGGGGGGGCCGGGACAGCAGTAACATACAAGCGTCTGGCACCGGCTGCCCCAAACCCATCCCAAGCGCTGCTTCTGCCCGTTTCGTTCTGCCCGACAGCCCCCACCGGTGCTCGCAGGGCAGCTCCGAGAGCAGGGCTTTCTGGCAGCCCCCGAGGCAGCACCTCCCGGCAGGGCACGACCCGCCCCCGCTTCCCTCTCAGCGCCGCGCTGTTCCACCTCGGCTTCCCCCGCGCCCGGTAGCTGGACTCACGTTCCCGATTCAGCCCTGCCGGGGAAACAATGGCTCGGTTTTCCCCTCCCCAAGGCTGCTGCCGCCGCCTCTCACGTTTCCGGGCCTGCGGCGACGGGACGCAGCACCGCTTGCCCGCCCGCCTCCCCCTGGGGCTCCCTGACAGACCGGCTGCCCCCCCCTTACCTCCCCTCC
>VZTM01039691.1:11332-31889 GCA_013400555.1 Jacana jacana | reverse complement strand
GGTTTTTTACAGTCAGAGTGAAGTACTTCCCATGATTCCTTTTGCTTGGCATCCTTTGGAACCTGGTATCCACCCAGTTTGCCTGATGACACCTAACCCTGGTATCCACTTGGTTTGTCTGATGACACCTAACTCATACTGGAGGAAGCAGTTAAGTCAGAGCATTTTTTGAAGCTTCTGGGTTTCTCTTGGTAGGCTGCTCTAACTGTAATCACTCTCACTATTGGAAATGTGTCCTTTCTTTTTAATACACCAGTTTCCAAGGGTTTAACTGGAGGGTTTTACCAGAGAAAAGGCAAAAGAGATGAAGGAATCCTTTGCTACCCAATTTACTATTCATTTGAAAGTAAACAGGTGGCACAATCAGGACATCTCAGATGTTTTTTTACTTATTTCAATTGAAGGTTTCTTTCTCCAATTCTCAAATTAGCTTTATCAATCTCCTCTGTGCCCTCTTCTAGTTTTTGATTATGTTTTACGCTACAATAGAACTGGATATAGGCATTATCTTCTACCTTATAAACACTGCATATAAAATGTGTGTTTACACAGTCATATTTTTACTTACCATTTATTTATTGCACACACCACATCATTCTCACTGGCTCCTATTAATGCAGCATGATACAGAAAGTCTCTGTTGAGTCACGGACTGCTGTAACTCCTACACTTTTTCAGCATCTCTGCTTTTAAAGAGTGAGATCCTCTTCATATAAATTGGTCTACATTTCTTCTTCAAATGTACAGAATCCTGGATTTAATTTCGGTGGATCCCAATAACCATGTCATTCAAATCATACTGTGTAACTGCCCTATTACTATCATTTGACACTCTTCCTAAATCTTATATATTATGCAATGCCTAAGGGTAAGGGTTCTTCCAACAATTATGTGAGAAGGAATATTTCACCTTTGAAATGACAAAAAGTTCTGGAATAATAAAATAGAAGAGCATATTTCATGTGTTTTTAAATAAAAGATTCATAACTTTATACAAATGTCACTAAACCAAACAGATGCATACGCAGCCTTGATTCAGGTAAATGACATATTATCATGAACAATCATAAAAAATGCGTAAGGAGTAAGAAGCCTATTTAATGAAAAAACTTAGAAATGTTTCCATATGTTTTATGAAGTATTCTTTACCCTTTAAACGAGCACATTCAGATTTAGTCGCTGGCTTTGTTTCAGAGAAACCCCATCTGTACACTACATCGCTTACAGGCACATCTCAGTCATGCAATAGCTATGTCACAGCTCATATATCAAATAAAAATCACATTCAAGGCCACACAACCTTATGTACTCAACGTCTTCCATTCTATTTAAAGTAATCCTAAGAGAGCTCTTATTGCACCTCACTGCTGATGTCACATGACTTCTGTTGGGAAACAGAGTCCTACAACTGAAATATCAAACAGTTCTTAACACAGATGAGAGTGATCTGAAGGACAACTCTATTGTACTTACGTATTTGAGAAGTGGGTTTTTTTTAACAAAGAAACAGGTGTGGAACTAGAAGTATAAAAATAGTAGCACTGCACAACATTATTTTGTCTTGTGCAAAGCAGGATAAAACACAGAAAACTTACAGTAGGCTGAAAGAATTCATCTGACACATTTTGATTCCAAGGCTAATAAATTTGATTGCCCATATCCAGGGCCGAAAGAGAAGTTGTTATTTTACCTTCCTTCCCAACTTCAAACTGAAAGATGAAGTTCCCAAGCCACTATCCATCACATTCCAGAAGTCACAGCACAGCAGTCCGGTGAAGATCCCAATGACTGGAAAAGGGGAAGCACAATCCCCATTTTTAAAAAGGGAAACTACAGGCTGGTCAGTGTCACCTCTGTGCCCAGCAACAGATCCTCCTGGAAACTATGCTAAGGCACGTGGAAAATAAGGTGATTGGTGACAGCCAACATGGCTTCACGACAAACAAATCATACCTGACAAACTTGGTGGCCTTCTATGATGGTGTTACAGTGTTGGTGGATAGTGAAAGAGCAACTGACACCATCTACCTGGACTTGAGCAAAGCATTTGACACTGTCTCGCATGACATCCTTGTCTCTAAATTGGAGACATGGATTTTACAGATCCACTCAGCAGATAATAATTGGTTTGATGGTCACACTCAAAGGGTCACAAACAACAGCTCAATACCCAAGTGCAGTGATGAGTGACAATCCCCAGGAGTGGTACTGCGACCAGTGCTGTTTAACATCTTTGTCAGTGATATGGGTGGGATTGAGTGCACCCTCAGTAAGTTTGTCAATGACACCAAGCTGTGTGGAGCAGTTGACACACTGAGGGGAAGGAATTTTGCCCAGAGGGACCTAAACATATTTTAGAAGGGAGCCTGTGAAAACATCATGAAGTTCAACAAGGCCAAATGCAATGTCCTGCATGTGGATCAGGCCAATCTCAAGCACAAATACAGGCTGGATGGAGAATACATTGAGAACANAAATACAGGCTGGATAGAGAATACATTGAGAAAAACCTTGGCAAGAAGGACCTGGGGTGTTAGTGGATGAGACCCAGCTATGTCTGCTTGCAGCAGAAAGCCAACAGCATCCTCAGCTGCATTAAAAGAAACATGGCAAGCAGGTCAAAGGAGGTGATTCTGCCCCTCCTGCAAGACTCCAACTGGAGTACTGCATCAAGCTCTCATGCCCCCAACATAAGGATGACATGGACCTGTTGGAACAGGTCCAGAGGAGGGCCACAAAGATGATCAGTGGGCTGGAGCACCTCTCCTGTGAAGATAGGCTGAGAAAGTTGGTGTCGTTCAGCCCAGAGAAGAGAAGGCTCTGGGGAGAACTTATGGCAGCCTTCCAGTACCTAAAGGGGACCTACAGGAGAGATGGGGAGGGACTTTTTATAGTGTAATGATAGCATGAGGGGTGATTATTTTAAACTGAAAAAGGGTAGATTTAGATTAGATATTAGGAAGAAATTTTTTACTGTGAGGTCAATGAGTCACTGGAACAGGTTGCCCAGGGAAGTTGTGGATGCCCCATCCCTGGAACTATTTAAGGCCAGGCTGGATGGAGCTTTGAGCCAGGATGTGGGATGTATCCCTGCCCACAGCAGGGCGTCTGGAACTCAATGATCTTTAGGGTCCCATCCCACTGTAGCCATTCTCTGATTCTATCCATATTACATGGAAGTTCATACACCCAGTAACTTTTGCAGCAAGGAAAAAGTATGAACAGCCCTGATAAAAATATTTGAAATCATACAAACCCAAGCCACCTCCTCCACAGAACAGCTTGAGCAAGCAGAATGCTGCTGAAACACTTAACTATTTCCTTTAAAAAAAAAAAATTATTATTATTATTATTATTAGGAAGCTTCCTTTGCCAAAGAGAAATGGTGCAAAGCAGAAAAAATATCTGAAGTAGTCAGGTAAGTATAAAAGGCTCACAATGAAAACCAGCTATCTTCAATTTTTAAAAAAGGAGATTCACTCTTGCCAATGTCTAGAATTACAATATATCTCTGAATTACTGGCAATACACATAAAAATGACTATTCAATAGTTGTGCTTGATAACTTTCTAAGACGGTAAAGAGATTTTCCAGTAGCATAGGAAAGAGCTGAGTCACTGAAAAACAGAGTGTGTTTGTTCCTTTTGAGTTTTTTTTCATTCTATGGATTCCAACTGATGGATTCTTGCAATACTGATGAAACGTGTTATTTTTCAAGCAGCATTCAGGACAGATAAACCGATTAAGTTAATATGCAACGGGATGAACAGAAGCCTCATTTACAGAAAACACACACAGAACAAGACTCAAATTAAACATCAACCAATCATAAAATATACAACTCTGGCTGGCACCAAAAGCTAACAAGGGTCAACTGCATCAAAGAGGCACAGCTTGATCTACAGGATAGTTCAGAAATCAGCTGGCTCCAGTTAGAGATCTGAGGGAAATAACATTTCAAACAGAAAATAATTTGTGAAGCATCAAATAACACACAATCAAATAGAGAAGAAGGAAGCCTTGTGATCATCCAGCCTCGATTCTTTTAAAATACAGGCCACAGGATTCCCCTACTGTATGTAACCAGCAGCGTGAACCTGTCAAAAAGAACAACACTGCAGTCTCAGTCAGTTGTTGCTGTCTTTAACTACTGTCAACACAAAAAAGCATCTTTTAACTGGAATTTATTTTCATTAGTGGAATTTGTTATGCCTCAATCTGCTATATGGAAAGTTTCATTTTGAATACATGATGCAGTTGCCTCAAATACCAGTAGATTTGCTTCTTACAAAGCAAGTCTTTCAAGCTTGCAAGCAATTTCTGTTACAAGTTTCATCTCCCACTCTGAAGTCCACATATGCCTTAAGAAAATCAATGGCTTTTCAAATGCCAAAATAATGACTTGAACAGCATTCAGAAGCCAACCTGTTCTTCAAGTCTTCTGGAAGGACAAGACAACAAACAGCACTAATCTGATGTAGAACAAACATGGAGCCATTTCTTAGTATTATGCTCTTTTTGTTTCTTTATTTAAAATAAGTGAAAGCAAAGATAAGAAATGGCAAAGAATGAAGAGATATTCCCCACCTAAATACAAAGATCTAGCCAAAAGGAACACATGTATTTAATATAGGTAAAGAAAAAGTGAATTATAGAAATGATAAACATTTTAAATCTTGTGTTTAAATCATCATTCATTGGCTTTCAGAGAGAAGAAAGCACCCCGATGCTATAGCCAGCAAGTTTCTGAGCTTCAATCGGTAAGCTCTGTGCTCACAGGGAAGCCCCTGTAAGTGCACTTTAGGTCTGAACTGTGATTTTAAGTGCAACTGCACTAAAAAGTCGCCTTCTAATTGACTAAAACCAAAAAGCTCTGTGCTACTGCAATGAAATAGAACGTGACTCCTAAGTATAGAGGAAAGTTGCAGCGTTTTATTTTTTCAGAAACTAAGGACATCTCTTTCCCTTTAGATTATGAGATGCTAGGAAGACCTTTACTGACGACAACTTATTAAACAAGGTATGATTAACAAAAAAGGTTGTAAAACAGCAATAAAGGAAAGTCAGAACTCATTACAGAAATTTACACAAGGCCCCCTTCTACCTATTGTACCCACTCATTATTTTTCACTACCATTTTGGGCAGCAATTGCAAGTCATACTGCAGGACAGAAAAAGAGGGAAGTGAGCCTTAGAGAAGAGTTGCCTAAAAGATTATTCCTCAAATTTCAGAAAGATTAATGAACAATTGCAACTCTGACTTTTTGATGCAACTTCTTAAAGACTTCTTAAAGATAGCTTCACCACATGAAGAAATCTAACATAATTACCATTTCATCATGGTTTCAAAGAGCACTTGCCTCCGCTTAAGAAGAGCCAGTATTCACAGTATCCAGGTGTAAGTCAACAGCCACCTAAAATTCATCTCTACCCTTGATTTTACCCTTATCATCCAATTCAAGTTTCTTAGCTCCAAGAGGAATAGCAGTCTACCATCAGCTGTAGTCCTCTCACTGATGCAGAGAACATTCACATATTAAGGCTCTCCCTCTTCATTATCTATATTTCATGTTACAGGACCATAACATCAGCCTGGACTAGGGCCAGCTCTGTCTTGGCTGAGACCCCTGACAGTCTGGCAGTGTGGCCCAAGAAGATGCCCCTTTTACCTGCCCTGGGGCATTGCAACTTCATTGCTGTCACAAATGGTGACAGTGGGGTGACACACCAAGCTGTTCTGGAAGAGCAAGTCACACTACTCTGTTGCAGATGCTGGGTCTGGATACCCCTTTGCCACTCCCTCCCCAGGTAGAAGAAAGCCAGAAACTTAAATCTTCTCTTTTGCACTATTAGATCTCTTCCAAATCCTGCCACCTCCAATGATAATTTTTTTCTGCCATTCTTTGTAAACATTTCTAACCAACTTCTGCAGTATTTCTGTGATTTATCAGAAGCTTATACTTTCATACATGAAATGTGAACTGGAATTCCAAATAGATAATACTCAGGTATATACTAAGGCTGGCATATGAAAGCTTCACGTTTCCTCATTCTTTGTAGTAGAAACTTTTAAAATACTATAAATGCATAGGAAACAAACATGTTATCAGAATGTGTTCAATTATATTCAGAGTAAAACACTGAACAGTCTGCAAAGGAGGTTAAGGAATGTGATACATACATGAAGATTGTTTGACACACAGGAAAATCATACTGCATTACATAAGAATTTCAAGAGAAAAACTAAAGAAAATATCATAAAAACCTAATTAACATACAGATACTCACACCATTTGGAAAGCCTAAAAAAAAAAAAAAAAAGAAGCCACCTGGTGCAATAAAATATAGCCTCATGTTCACCCTGGAAGTATTTGTACAGTTAGATGTGTTCCAGAAAAGACTGGGCAATATTACAGAAAGCTAAATGACAACCTTTGTAACACAGACCAGCTTCAGAATGTAGCAGGGAGGGACACAGACAAATTCAGTTCTCTAGAAAATCATCCAGTTTACTTGTACACGTGCTTTATGGTATTTTGTTATAAAGTTTGCAGCTTCTTTTTCCACAGCCCAGTTTTCTCATCAAATGTTACCACAGGAAATGCAGCTTCTGAATGAATGCTTGATAGACAAATATTAGAAGCAGCACATTTTTCAGTGAATGCTCTGAACAGTATTTCTCTATTTCATCTCCTAACCAGACATGCCTTTTAGTGCTCACTGCAACGCCCTAAAACCAATCACCAGCTCCTTTCTGTTGATCATTTTCCCCCCCAGTGTTTAAGTTAGAACAGCTCTTTACTGACATTGCTAGAAAGAAATTCCCCTAAAAGTTTATTTTCAAACTTAGACAAGTCGTTCAAGTGAAGGCAGCAAAGGAATTAGGAGGGCATGAGATGGGAAAACTGAGATCATGACAAATAGTGTCGTCCAGTACTATTCCCTTTTGCTGCTAGTCCTTTTCCTGTATTTAGGGAATAATCTGTATATACAAAGAGATTCTTTCAAGTATTTGTGTGAATTTACAGAAGGTGAATTTTATGCATTAAAGAAATAGTTGTTCTTATTGCTGAATATGGTAGAGGTACTATCTTGGTAATAAGCACAAATCTGTTGGCAAGCTGTGCTTCATTGATAACACATGGGATACTGCAACATACGAATAGATAGCCGCATAAAAGTGATCCCACTGGGAAAGTAGCCTGGACACGAAGTACACATCAAAGCAAGTTTTATAAAAAGCTCTCTTGAAAGACAGAAGATCAAGTGCTTAGCACTTTGGTGATCACAATCACCTCATCTAAGCCCGGTGGACAGACTACAGAGGTAACTGATGAAACCAGGAGCTAAGAGAGCTAAAGCAAGATGCAATCATATGAGCTTTCAACAGAACTGCAAATGCTGTTATGTCAGTGGCTCAAAGCTTTGCTTTAAAGCTTAGAGTCAGCCTAAAAAAAGTAGACATAAATATCTATGGACTCCTAAGTCTCTGAAGTGATCTGGTCTGTTAGCACAAATAGTATATTTTTAGATGCAATTTCTGAAGACCATGGCCAGAACAGTCGGACTAGAATAGAATACAGCTCAGCCTTCTGAACTGCATGTTACGTTCA
This sequence comes from Jacana jacana, assembly GCA_013400555.1. Taxonomy (NCBI): domain Eukaryota; kingdom Metazoa; phylum Chordata; class Aves; order Charadriiformes; family Jacanidae; genus Jacana; species Jacana jacana. Next base: position 24,276 of record VZTM01039691.1, on the reverse strand, counting down.
TTATAACACAATTCCACCACATTTGAAAAGCCATTCAATACACACAGAAACTATGTACTTTAGAGGCTAAGTGGGACTCCAGAAGAATCTGCAAAAAGATTAAGCATAAGAGGTATCTCACAGGTGTTCTACATTGTACACCATACAATTCTAAACTTGCCAGTTAAACTTTTCCTGCCAAGAGCGCACCAAGCACACAGTCTTAACTACTTACAACAGCAAACATTCACTGTCAAGTACTCACACAAAAATTTCATTTGAAACCTGGAAAGCATGAAAGACAGTAAAACTGGCTTTAAAAAAAACATAAAAATTAAAAAATCAATCAAAGTCTCTGTACCCAATTCCTTGGTTAATAGCAGGCCATAATAAAAGCAATCCTTTCACTTTGGTACATTTTGGAGGGCAGGGAAGGGGAGACTTTGCTCCCTTCTGGCAGACAGGGTCTGCCACTCACCTCTATTCTACTGGGAAAATAGGGACTTGCTCTCTGACAGATCACACCAGACTCATGGGATATCCAAAGTGCCTCTGAAAACACCTATTTTTATTTCTAATTCTAGCCACCCTTTGGATGTGTAAACGTTTGAAACCTTCTGTTTGACTAAACAAATAACTAAACCAGGCTCTTATTTAAATCCTCATTTTGCTGACACTCACTGCAGATGGATAGCTAATTATTCACAGTGGTAACAAGTCTGAAGATACTCAGAAAATAGTATAATTCTTTATATTAAATAAAATTTAATATAAAGTATTTAGTATCATTCTTTATATTAAATAAAATTTAATTGGAGTCTGGATTTCTGAGATGGTATGTTGGTATATATGTTGAAGGGGACATCACAAAACTGGTATTACATCCAGGAGAATGAAAAATACTAACACAAGAATAAAGAAGTTGGCATAAAAGGATTGCTGTATCCAGCTGTGGTGTGTCACACAAGCCAGGTAAAAATGAGAGATAACTCGAAGCCTCTGCAGGAGAGCAAGTTTCTATAACACTGTGATTCTTACATCTTCCTCTGAACCACCCAGTACTCACTTCTCTCACAAAGCGAATAGAGCAAGACTAAAATATCCTCCAGCTAAGGTGACAGTGTGTATGAGAAAGAACTAAATGTAGTTTCTTAATAAAAGCAGAGCCTTTAGAGCAAAGAAGCTTTTCTTCCACCAACAGGAGATTCAGAAAAAAATATGTCAACTTATCAAAATGGAAAATTTGAAAAATTACTGGAATACTTTTTTTTACCCTTTTATGTTTCTGTGCATTACTAACATTGGTAGAATTTTAATCCAAAAGTACTGCCCACCTTTAGATTCATAACACTAACCTAAACAATTCCTAGTCAAAGCACTGCTCTAACTGTAGGTTAGTCCTTTCCAGTAAAAATACACATTGTCTGTACCATTACCTTATTGAATGTGTCTCACATTAATTTCATTCTATGGCTATGAGGTAGACTAGGGACTAGACATGTAGGAAAACATTATTTGTTGGTATTCTTTTGTGACAAGCGTCACAATCATGATTCCTCATACAGTCTGCATTTCAACAGCTTAACAACTCTACCACAAGATATCTTCCTGGAGAGGAATATATTTTTCCTTGAATAACCATGCATTTACAAATTGGGATTTGGATCTATACTCTCTAGGTTTAAAATAATCACAATGTAAATAGCTTTTTAAAATGTCTGATTTAATACAATAATAAAACCCATGTGGCATCAGCCTTGCAATTGCTATTGTGGTGCATAATAATCTGGTATCTTTCTATGGCAAGATCAGCTTACCTTGTCACGAAAACCAAAACACCCCCATAAATGGAAAGTAATTTTCCATGTAATTCGCTAGGGTTTATTAGAGCACACCAGTATTCTGTAAAATCTTAGCACTGTGGGTGCTGTTATAATCAGCTTTAAGCAGCAGTCCAATATTCCGAATCTGTCACATGATTTAGACTTAGCACAATTTTTATTTGATCAAGACTACACACATTACTTAAACTCACTGCTCAGGATCGGTCTTCAACATTACGTGGTTGCAAGCAGAAACATGCTTAATATTTTATAACAGTGCTTATTCTTAATTCTATCTACTTCTGATTATGCCTTGTGGTTTTTTTTCCTAAAGTAAAGATTACTACTATAGCAACCATATTTTTACTACAAGAAGTTCATCAAAGGAGAATTTTCAATTCTGTACTTACCATTTACTCATTCATTCACAAACCCGAATAAACTATTGCATTCAAAACATCCTTGCTGACATTTCTTGCCTCATCAAGACCAAAATGTCTAATTAGCCCGCTACTTTCCAAACTGCTAAATTTCTTATTCTGAACATCAAGGAGGGAGATAGGCTATAAGATGTTACAATTTCTTTTGAAGTGATCCAAGTTGTTTCAGAAAGAGGAAGCATTTTTATTAACTTTAACTCTACAACAGCAAAAAAATGCCATTCTGTTATTCAAACCAACCTACTGTCCCACACAGGATTAGACTGAACCAACTATTTCACTCAGACCAAATTACATGCATAATAAATATAATATATATATATTATACAATTTTTTCTCACTACCTTTTTTTTATGGAGAAACCTGAGGATATTGTGGTTTGGTTTTCCTCGAAAAGATCTTCAGGAAGAGTGTAACATCTGTATGTGACAAACGAGGGGCGGGGGGAGGCAGGAGGGGAAGCAGGGTGGAAGTGGGCAGAACACGGACTTATTTGTTTATTTTATGTTCACTCCAACAGTGGCATTTAAAACAGCACCACAGAATGTGATAGCACACATGTAAGATTTTTAAATAGCAACTACTAAAGCCCAAGAAATGAAACTTGTGAACAAGACCCTGTAACAGACAGTTTTACCAGCCCACAACAGCTTTGTTTACATTTTAAGATGAAAAGAGGTCCCATGAAGCCATAAACAGTCGATAATGCGCTGTATCACCTGTACGTATTTTTATTTCCTGCTCTCAGTATCTCGCTATATCACAGGATTTGCATTAGAAGGGACCCTAAAGATCATCTAGTTCCAACCCCTCTGCTGTGGGCAAGGACACCTCCCACTAAATCAGGTTGCTCAAAGCCCCATCCAGCCTGGCCCTGAACGCTTCCAGGGAAGGGGCATCCACAACTTCTCTGGGCAACCTGTTACAGTGACTCACCACCCTCACAGTAGAGAATTTCTTCCTAATATCTAATCCAAATCTACCCTTTTTAAATTTGAAACCATCCTATCACTACATTCCCTAGTAAAAAGTCCCTCCCCATCTCTCCTGTAGGCCCTGTTTCAGGTACTGGAAAGCTGCTGTAAGGTCTTCCTGGAGCCTTCTCTTCTCTGGGCTGAACACCACCAACTCTTTAGCCCTGTCTTCGTAGCAGAGGTGCTCCAGCCCTCTCATCATCTTTGTGGCCCTCCTCTTGACCCATTCCAGCAGACCCATGTCCTCCCTGTGTCGGGACCCCTAAAGCTGTATGCAGTACTATAGTTGAGGTCTCACCAGAGTGGAGCAGAGGGGCAGAATCACCTCCTTTGACCTGCTTGCCATGTTTCTTTTGATGCAGCTGAGGATGCTGTTGGCTTTCTGCTGCAAGCAGACATAGCTGGGTCACGTTGAGCTTCTCATCCACTAACACCCCAGGTCCTTCTTGCCAAGGTTGTTCTCAATGTATTCTCTATCCAGCCTGTATTTGTGCTTGGGATTGGCCTGATCCACATGCAGGACATTGCATTTAGCCTTGTTGAACTTCATGACGTTCACAAGGGCCCACCTCTCAAGCTCATCCAGGTCCTTTGGATGACATCCCTTCACAGCAGTGCACAGTAGGAAGATTAAAGACAAGGGTCATATAACTGAAACAAGAAAACTGCTGCTTGGATAGGAAGAAAACCTCTCACCATGAGAAAAGTCAAGCAGAGGTACAAGTTGCACAAAGAGGCAGGGTGTTCTTACCCGTGGCGATGTTCAAGGCCTGACTGGATAAAGCCCTAAGGAACTTTATCTGATCCCATAACTGACTGTGACTGTAGCAGAAGATTGGGCCAGAGACTTCCTGCAGTCCCTACAATTTTTCTAGAGATCCTATTATTTTTTGCCAGGGGCAAAGAAATAGCTTCCTTTCTGAAACGCACTGTTTAGCAAATGTTAGCATGACCGTTATCTGTTAGCACCTCTGTTGCAGAACCTCTGCATACACCTTTTTCTTGAAACACAGGAACCAAAAAATCACTATGGCCTTCTCGTTCATGATTTATTCTGGTATCAGCAACCACCAATGGCTTCCTTGTTCACTCTGAACTTGAGAACTACTTCGTTAGGTCCAACTCCAAAAAAGAATCTTTCTTTTTCTTATCTCTGAAGCTTTACTTCACATCTGCACTGAGCTCTTCTCAGAAAATTTTCACTTTCTATTATGCAGCAGATTCATGACTTACATTCTTCCCAGTTATCTTGTCATAAATCTCAATTCCAGTAGCTTAGTCTCAACATGCTCCATTGCTCTTGGAAAAGAAGCCACCACCTCAACCTCCCTGTAGAGCTTTTCACCTGATGCAGTACGTGGCAGCTAGACCAAGGCAAAAAGGCAGCCTACTTCCTTGCTGTCCAAACACACCTTTCTTAATAGAACAAGAAATAACAGAGCTAACAGCTGAACAAACAAAACAGGTGCTCTCAGTCACAGCTTCCATTGCTATTTGTGCAAATAAACTACAGACTCTGGAGGAAGGGCACTATTTATAGCCCGAACCTTAGGTGTTTTGTTTTTGGTGGCCCACCAACATACTCAACAAGAGTTTGCTGTTCATTTCAACTTACACGCTGAACTGAGCTCCCCTGCAATTCTGAAATACAATTCAACTGAAGAAGCTTATATACGTTTAAGTATATCTACACATTCCATGTATATACATATTCCTTTCACAACCTACTGATTTTTTTTTCAGCTTTTCTTTTACTCCTTGACTCTGCTGTTGACATTATGTATACATTCGCTTTCCCCACAACAGGCATTTAAAAAGCCTCAAGTGGATTTTAAGTACATTAGATTCTTTAGCAGAACGTTATAAATCAGAGTTAAGCTGGTATGAATGCCTTAAGTATGTCTGCTGCTATTCTTTCATCAGAATGCTGTCTTCAATTGCAACATTATTAGTGTATATGAATTTGGAAAGAAATAAAAAGGCAATTGTAATTACTTCATGTGTTGGTTCCTCATTTCAGGCCACTACAGAATCACTTCTTCAGGCAGCGGATTTATTAAGAAGAAATGCAAAAAGTGAAAGCCCATTGATCACATATTACAGTGATAAAATGTCCCACCTGTCCCACATTCAGTGTAAGTCTGTTCATGGCTTAAGAGGAAATAAAAGATTATACAAACACACATTAAGCTCAAATAATCAAGATAAGGAACAAATTTTGCTTAGGTTGCTTATTGACACTCTGTTTCCATCTGAAATTGGAGTTGATAATCCACCAGACTTTCACAGAAATGTACAGAGTCCTGCCACTCCCAAGCAATTGCTTAATTGAATAAACTCTAACACTTTGATTTTAAACAGAAATTTTAAGCTACAGTCCTCAAAATGTGTGCCAAAACTGGCCACATTATGTGGCACAAACCAGATGAAATGCCAATGTGTTGCAAGGAAGTGATTAGAGTTTAACAGCTGGCATTACCACAAAACTTTGAAAAGTTGGGCTTTTGCTGGGTTTTGTGATTCGGGGTTTGGTGGCAGGGGAGCAGGTACGAGTGGAAAAGTAGTTTTAAAAACAGGGGTATTAGAAAGGCAAGTCACTCATTTCAGTCTTTTTCCTAAGCGGTTAAAAGAACTATGCAGCAGCTCCACAACCCTGTTTTATACGTACACCTGGGAAGAATACTGAATCCTGTTACTTTCCTCAGTGTTACCCTGATGTGGTTTAGACCAGATGTTTAAATGTTACAGTATGTACATTTTCTTCTCTTCTTCCAAGGCATAAGCAAAATAGGAGGAATATTTGACTTCACTCCACAAGAGACCTATTTAATAGTTTGGCGGTTATGTAAGTAAAGGTAGCTTGGCTAAGTCAATGTTGACGACATACAGAACGACATGATCCTAATGAGTTGGAAAATATTGGCTCTCATGAGATTCAACCAGATGCTACCGCGCTGAGAAAGCTACTGTATTATTGAATTTCATTTTTATGAGGTAAAATTTATTATTCAACCATTAAGGTATCCCACATGAAATCTTGCATAAAATAGTTTTACAGTTACTTTCTGGAAAGTAGATTTTATTTTAACTTTAAGACATCATTTACATGAGGGATTCAAATGCCTATTTGATCACCTTCAACAGAGAAATGTAAGGTCTGCAAGCAATTTTCCCAAAAAAAAACAGATTAATGGAACCGAACTGTCAACAAAATAATGAACTACCTGAATAGGACAAGGAAAAAGTGGTAGCAAGTTCCAGTTTTCCAGAGTAAACTAAAGCCATGTGTGACTGTGTATATGTTTTCTTGGCAGGCTGAAATGGTTAGAAACTGAGTACTTCAGGTACCTACTAACAAATAATGAAAAAGTACACTGTAAAATTACTCCATAGAATTAATTATTCTCAGCCATTGAGAGATCTTAACTGCCACTGCTTTCCTAAAATTTTGGTATTTGGTATTTTTGTAAAAAAAATATATATATATAAAATAAAATAGTAATTGTAAAAGGATTTTATTAATATCAACACATCTACTTGCAAGAATGTAGAAAGCAGAATGCCTTTCAGATTCATTTGTCTCCACATTTCTAGTGTATAAAATGCAAAACCAGGATGTTTCACAAGCACATACAATCATAAAAACTAACCTATTTAACTGACCTGAAACATACTATTGTGCCTATATGCCAGAAAGTTTATAAAATAAAACCAAAACATAAACATAAACTTCCAAAGAGCTACCTGTGGGCTGAAGACTTCCTTTATTCTTTTTTTTTTAATATATTTCAGATGTAATGCATTATCAAAAAGTTAATAATGCCTTTTCCTGGCCCATGAAAAAGAGCAAACCCTTGTTTGCTGCTAGTTTATTTATCTATTTCTTATTTTGCATTTTGTCACTTTTGGTTTCCATCTACTATTTTCAATTTTGTATTCTTTTTGTTCTTGTACAACTCCTGTTGTAGGCATCATGAATCCTTTTTGTACTTTTTAAAGGTAAAGCCTATTCATTCAAGAAATAAGTTTCAGTGCCTTCAATTATCTCAAAGTTTTTTATTGTCTTGGCTTCTCTGAATCCTAAAAATACCAGTTGACATTTAAAAAGAACCTTTACCAAGTGGACATTTGAAATTAGGGATTACAAAAGTGCTAAGGTGTCACTGAAATGAAGTGAGTTAGGTGCTTTCAAAAATCTAATTAAGCCATTTCCTCTACCTTTAATTTCTAAATCAGTTATAAATACAAATCTGCTTTTATCAGAGTCTTTTATCAGTTTTAAGTTAAGGAAGGCATAATATCTAAACATATTGACAATAAAGATCTAGTGTAGAAAACATATATCCTTCTTGAAGTACTTATTTTACCTGTCCTCCACAAGTTCTGAGCTCAATCACAGTACCATACTCATCTTTGTACTGGTATTTTTAAGATAACACACTATAATTTGTATGACAAACACAAATTTTAAGTAGTACAGGCACTTCATTCTTAAATTCTGTCAGAAACCAAACACATACAACTTTGATTTTGAGATGTCAAAACCTTTTTTTTTTTTTTTTCTAATAAGTTAATTTGGACAAGTTAATCAAAAGGGAAACTCTCAACTCTCAGATTATCTGATGAAGACAGCAAGTCTAATAACCAACAAACTGTTAAATACTTGAGGAAACTGTTTCTCTCCTAGTAGAAAAAGGTTTCTGGAAAGCAGAGGGAGGAAGGTAGGTGGGAGACATAAGAATGTTAATCTTCAAGCAATTTTTCCCTCCCTCATATTTCTTGAATCCCAACAAGAATTTGTACAGGAAAGGGCATTAGAGTTTGTCCTAAAGCTCAACACCTCCTTCAGTGTAACTTAGTTTTGAATGAAGTTTTGGAGCAGAAGAACATTTCTGCTCCAGATGAAACCATAGGACAGAACCTCGGATACTAGCTATAATTCTGTTCCTATTTTTGTGGAAATACACAGTGCAAAGCTCCCTTTTTAAACTATATCCAGAGAAAGTCGTTCAGCAGTTAACCAGCAGAGTAAGTAAGAGTTCCCAAAGAGGCCTTCATACCTTGAGACTCCCCACAGCATGTCAAAGGGCCAAGAGACAAACATTCTTCTCAGATGTTCTCTCCTTCTCATGTAATTCATGTATCTGTACTTGTCTTCCTATTAAACTTTGACTTTCTGAACTTCTATTGCTTTTCTACTTTAACTCTTTCTACCTGTTTCTTGTGGGCTTCTCTTCCCCTGCATCTCTCTCACCTTTTTATTACCTAATCCTCTTTCTTTCTTTTTCCTTCCTTTCCATTTTTTCTTCTCCCCTCCCCTCCTTGCCTTCTAATTCATCTATTCTTCTTTCCTTACAGCATGTCTTAGACCATATTTGTTAGCACAGTTTCAATGATGCAGTTTTAAAATTAGAGGAGATGTCTCTGTTGGAAAAGGCACAGAACACAACTAGAGACCATAATTCCCACTAAAAACAATCTGTGAGCATCCAAAGGCTTGTGGTATCACTTCTGAGTTCGAGTTATAAGGAATCAACACATTACAGAGACCCATCACTCACAAAAAGCACCAGGCACAAAGCCTCAGTAAGGCATAAGGAGCTCAGCCACAACTGTTTCAGCCCAATAACGCTCTTCAATCATCACACAAGAAGTGGCAATACAGACCCAGGCAGCTGAGAAAGACGCAGGCTTATGGAAACAAACAGGAAACGTATCTGAGGCATATATTACTATACGCAAGTAACAATATGAGCATATAGTACTATGTGCAAGTAATAAGCTATAGAAGAAAAATTCGAGGCCTCAGTATATTTTCAAAATTGGCAGAATGGATCTGGAAGGGTTATGTATGACTAGAACATTTCTATAGGAGAACACAGTTTTCCACAAAGGGCAAAAAAGCATGGTGTTCCCCTATGTATCAAAACGTGTGAAATCCTGTGATCCAGACCACAGGCAGGTAGATTTGCTGGAAATTTCTGGATAAGAGCAGACCATAAAAAAATAGGATGACAAACTACATAAGCACTTTCTATTTTTTGATAAAGTCACATCTGGGAAAGAGGATAAAGCAAAGGTAAGATCTTTAATTGTATTCTTAATTTTTCCTGCAAGACCACTACAATTTCATAGAAACAAAACCAGGAAAAGTGAAGGAATAGAGAGAAAGACCTATGAAAGAAAATAAAGCAAATTTATTTATACTCACATTATTTGTACAAAATTGATCTAAGAAATAATTAATCCACAACACCACAAGGACAGAAATCTGTTATCTTGAAATACTTTTGTAGTACTTCTGTGCATATCTAAAAATGAGATGTGATCTGATGGCAAACACAATAAGATTGACAAAAAGGCTGATATTTCCACAATACGTTAGTTTATATCATCAAAGCTCACCTGTACACCCAGAAAGATGCTCAGAGAAAAAATGGCAGGAGGGGGAGCCCAACTAATAACCTGCTGGGCTACTCCCCAGGTGCACCACAGGAAGCATCAGCCCACTGATGCCAATCTGCACAACCCCAGAGGAGCACAGGGAGCAGGCAGGAATTCAAATCAAGGACTTCCAAAGAATATTCATCAGCTGCTGTTTTACGTTAGAGAAACTATTTTGTATAAGAACATCAGTAATTAATGAATGACCTTTGTTTACTGAAAAGTTCCTTGAGTACAGTATCTTCCTAGTTAATTTATTAAAAATATATAAAGGCTGAAATTCCAACTTTGTGTGCAATTACAGTCAGGGTTTTTTTTAGAAGCTTACACACATACATATTACTGTTAAAGTAAGTGGAAGTTAAACTTAGGACACTAAGTACAAGGATGATTTTCAACAAGGCATGATACTAAGTTTACTATAAAGGCATTCCAACAAAAGGTAGTAGACTTAAAAAATTATTTTTTAAAATTTAAATGAAAAATTAAATTGCCCAAGAATGCGGGCAAAAGGGTAGAAAGCAATCATTTCATAGTCTTGAACTCAAAGCTGCCTTCATCTAGTTAATGCTAAGTACAACTACAGAAGTATAAAATCTACCAGGTCAAGCGTTATGCCATGAACAAGAGAAGATCAAAACAAGTGTACTACACTGTTCATTTACTTTATTGTAACTACTTAAAATGTGTGCTCCAGATTTCTATTCTGCAGATGTATTGTTAGCACAGTTGTATCACAGTTCATTGAACTGAAGGACTGAAACATGTTAAATGATGCATCAGGTTAATTTGCAACTATGAAAACGCTAAGGCCATATGCAATGGTCAAATGACTGTATCTTCACATTTCTCTGAGGTGTGGATTGTAAATCTGCTACTTTCAGAAGGAGCAGTACTTGAAAATAAAAGCTCGGAATCTCATCCTTAGGTGACCCACACAGAATCAAGAATCAGGAAAGGAACACAACTAAGCCCGTAAAACACTTATTCCAAGGGTTACACACCTGAAACACAACAGTTCTTTTGCACTGTTAGATCGACACAGATAAAGCTTTAAAAAAAAAACAAACAGTAATGAAAAAGGAAAATAGGACTTATAAAGGCTTTCAGTGGCAGTCTAATCTACCATTCTGTTTTAAGTCCTTATTTACTATATGTGAATCATTCTCCTAACACATTCTCCAAGACCAGTAACAATGGAGATTCCAAAAGATCTAAATTGTTCTTGTTATGTGTTTATTCACAACAGATAAACAATAATGGGTCTCAATAATAGCGGGTCTAAGTGACTCTAGCATATTTTCTTTTTCTGAATGACCTTTATGCACTTAAAGACTGGTCTCCTCAGTAAACTAGTCAAAATCCTTAATTTCATCCCAAAATCTATGGGTGCTTTGAAAAAGAACGACAGGTAACCAATTTCATTGTTTCACAACAGTTGAGTAACATTTATTTATGAAACTGCATGAGTAACGCCTGCAGCCCTTCAAAAATATTCAATGGATGCCATTGATGAATAAAGTCCTTAATAATCCAGGATTTTTTATTTCCTCCAACGGCTTCACCTCTAAATGATCTTAAGTTACAACACTGCACCACATAAGGTAAACAAGGGTGGATGTTTCAGATGAGGGAAGCATGGAAAAATTATCCTGTATGGGAAAATTAAATGCATCCAGAAATTGGTGCCAAGGAGTGAAGCTTGGTGGCTTAGCTTACATCCTGGATTTTAAGCATAAGCTATAAATACTCATATACACACAAAAACCAGTCTGTTAACTACTATAAGTAAAAACCTGGATTTAAAGGATACAGTTGTACACACATTCACTAGCAGTGCTCTGTACCATAATAAATACTTAACCAAAAGCATCACATATTTACCTGAAGTTTGGAAAACCTCATTCAGTAAAGCTTCATTTACCACCACCGAACTGACATTTCCAACAGGATGACACCAGCTTTGATAAATAGTGTGAAGAAGAAGGGTTTGAGCTCTAGTTGCTTGAATTGTCAAATTAGGAAGCTCAAATATGCATTCTGTTAGTGGGACGTGAGCTCGCTTGGTCCTGTTTAAAATATTGAGGGGAAAAGAAAAGAAAAAAAAAAAAAAAAGAAAAGGAAAATCAATCACTTCAGTGCATAAAAATAACAATTTAAAACTTCAGTCACACACTTGACTATAAGCTCTTAGTTTCTAAGGTTGGGGCTATATGCCTGTTAAATTTCTTAAGAGCTGATTCTGCTTATACTGAACTTCATCCTAAATAGGACTTCTGTTACCTGATTTAACTCTATATCTCCCTCCCAAACATGAGAGGAAAAATCATATTTTTATGTAATTACATCTTGGGTTAAAATATTTAATAAATTATTTCCAAGTGCCCCCACCAAAATAGGAGCTACTCATAAAATGGTGCAGTTATTAAAAACATCAAAGAAATGTGTTCTAAAGTAGAATATTCTTGAAAATTTTTATTTAAATATTCATAGTGCATCAGTAAACAAGGTATGTTCAGTGATCGAAAAAACCATACAGACAATATACATACAACAAAATACAGAGCCCCACATTCCATATTTCTCCTCATATTTGGCTGACAGAGATCATTATGTGATTCCAATATTTTTCAATGCTTTTTACCTTATAACTGGGCAGGAGAAACAGGCAGAGAAAATCATTGGGAGAGCAGTGCAAGGTAAAGGACGTTCTGTTTAGAAATAACTTCTTCTGTGACAATACAATCCACTATCAAGAAGACAACTCTACCCCTACTACAGCAAAGTCAGTAAGTTACTTTCTCTTCCTAATATATTCACCATTACCTGAAATTAAGCAACAGATTCATTTTCTACATTCAATAAAAACTGCAAAGTTTCATTTATATTCTCATTTTGAAGCTTTTTTCCTGCAGCACAATTATAACATTATTCTTGCCCTAATCACCTCCTGCTCCACCACTGAAATGGATTTTTGTACTCTTAACATTATTTTCTCTTGTGTCCCGGAAGCATAATCATTGATGCACAGATTAGCTTGTTCTCATTTTGGAGAGTCTCCTCCCTTAGAAGATTTTAGGGACAAGCCTAAAGCCACATGAAAATTCACAATATTAGGTTAATGTTCCGTTGGGAATCAGAACCTCAAATGAGTGAAAGCTGTCAAAGCTGCTCACACAATCCCTTAGCTTAGAAAAAAATTGCAGCCTTTCCCGAAATGTTCAAGGGACTGAAAATGTAAAGACACTCCCCTGCAGACACTGAGTGGCTCTTTAGATTAGCAA
>VZTM01039691.1:0-11175 GCA_013400555.1 Jacana jacana | reverse complement strand
AAGCAGAATAGCAAACTATTCTGCTGCTAGCAGTTTTGGATCATAAGCTGCACATAAGGCTGGTGTGACACATGAAACAGGGTTTGGAAACAAGCATTCTGAACAAGAGAAGACATGTATCAACTACCATGTTGTCACAATGGTACAGCCAAAGGTAATGTCATCAATTTGAATTTAGACACATACAAGCATTCACCTTCAGTCACCAACAGAGCTCTTCCCTCAATCCCTCGTCAATAGCAGGAAACAGCTAACTGGAAAACATTTTCCCTGGAACAAGTGGAAGTGGAATTAATCTCATCAAGTGCTAGATACCTACAGTATAAACAAACACCTATATCTAAGATGGCTCTATAGACCCTTTTAAGGCAAAGGAGAGAAACCAACACTTATATATGTTCCAGAGATCCATTCATTCTAGATCTGAGGATTAAATGAACTGCTTTCTGTAGGTCGCTTTTCTGCCCATTGACTATAAGGGGATATTATGATAGTTATCTCAGCTGTGGATGCCTACATCATAGATTGAAATTTCATACATAAACCCATCCACAAAAGCCAATTCTATTGCTCCTCACTAAAAATAAAAACAAAGGAATAAATATAAGCTGATTCCTATGAAAGAAGATACTCATGAAAGATTTTCAGAAAATGGATATAAATATGGGTAGAGGACAAAGAACAAACAAAAACAGATGCTGTAGCCTTCTGTAACAGTAATCAGTATTTTTTAGACCAAAGTTTTTCAACTTCAAAGTTAGGAATCAGGATTGCCTGTCTCAAAAATACTGAGAAGACAGGAGGAAACCAGCAGCAAGCCTGTTGCCGAGTCACAATTCATTTGAAGCTAATGACACAACTGTGCTGCCAGCTTCAAATGCCATTTGCAGGAAAAACAATTCATTACTATATGGGAGAATTGAGCCTGTGTCAGGTAGAAGTTTCCTTCAGAATGGAAAAGGGGAAGGGGAGGAAAAAGGAAAAAGAAAAAAGGTAAAGGGAAGAGGGAAGAGGGAAAAGACTTTACTGTTTGAATGAATCTATCAATTTTTGAAGTCTGGAACCACCATAACCACCATATTTTGATCAATACAGCCTCTGGGAATAGGAATATCAAAACCCATTAGAGGCCTTTTCAGAAGAGATCTATTAGCCTTGTTTGGGTTTGTTGTTTTGTTTTGTTTTGTTTTGTTTTAATAGCAGCCAGACACCAAACAGTGAGAAAAAATACATTTCTCCTGCTTGGGCGAACTAAGTAACTCCTACCTGCCTTTTCTGCTGACAGCCACGTAAAGATCTTTCTGGAGCACATGAGCAGACCACATGCTGGCCTTGCTGCCTGAGATCACTACTCTCAGCAACTGCAGCACAGTAGGTCACCAAAGGGGTAAGAAATATCTGTACAAAACTCCTGAAGCTCTACCTGTCTCTCAGTTTGAAGTTCAAACACACCACACCTCTCCTAAAAATGCTCTTCTCCCCAAAAGTACAAACACCCCATGGGGCCATCAGAGAAAAGAATGCAACCAAACACACCTGAAATCTGTTGGTGCAAGAAAGCCATTTAAAAAAAAACATTTTTGTCTAAACTTCAAAAAATAAGCTAGTTAGGAAATTAGCACTCCTTTAAGCAGAGACAACCAAAGCTGACACTATGACTAGTATAAAGTCAGGCAAATTGAGCAAGATGCTGCCCGGTTGAAAAAAAACCAAACCAAACCAAACCAAACCAAACCTAAATAAAACCACTTTTACTCAGGTAGACAACCAAAAGGCACTAACAGCCTGGAACATATTCTGACAATTTCTACCCCACAACATGCATCAAAGGACAAAGGACACATGAAGATCACTCCTGTGTGGACACAATCAGATAAAAAAAAGAGAAAATCTCCCACTTCAGCTCCTCAGATAGATATACAATCCTCCATGTCAATGTACACATAGCTATACAGACACTAGAAGAAAAGCTCTGGGGGTTCCATGAAAAGCACAGGTGGAGACTGCAACACTGCGGCCTTTTCTAATGCTCTTCCCAAGCTGGAATTTGAACTTGCTCTCCTAGAACTTCCTAGAGCTTAAGTCTAAGCTCTGCAGTCTATCAATTTAAGGGGAAAAGGTGCACATCAGTAAAAAACTATATAAGGTGATTCTGTACTTAGGAAAATCCATCCCTATAAAACAAAATGCCATGTACACAATAAGTAAAAAAAAAAATTTAAAACTCAAAATTAAGTAGCACAAAACCATTTACTTTTATGTAGAATCAGAGCTAGAAAACTAGCTATGCACTTCACCAAAGCTTTTTCAAATATTACCTGGAAAGAAACGCATGGTCATATCAATCAGAATGTTTCCAAGTATTACTTTTTTTTTTTCAAGTTACATATGGTGATCTTTTATCATTTATCTCATTGCAGAGGTCACTGTAATATTATTCCTTTTTCCTTTTGTTATTCTTTCAGATAACTTGTACTTCTCACTTTTCCTTCTTATTTCTAAATATTATTTTGCAAGTTCAAAACTAAATATTTTGGAAAAAAAAGTACCTGAATATTTTGAAAGACGGGAAAGAGGGGAGAAGGTAGAAAACCTGTTCCAGAAAAATTCAGGATGAACACGACTCCACAATAATTCTATCTAAAATAACACATTTGTATTAACAAATTCAGATAGTTCAGAGGGAGGTCTGTGAAGAGCTGTGACAATCACAGCATACAATATGACAGCAGAAAAGACTTTGCTTTAAAAGTTTGCCTATTCATTTAATACAGCTACTGCACGTACTAAACTGTTCTAAATATAAAACTTAATTTTCACATAAAATAGTCCCTGATGGGTAATAGCAGCGTATGAAAATTTTTTAACAGTACACAAATTCTACATTTATTGTACCTTAGCAAACCCATAGGAATTAAGTCTACTGGTCCTTTTCAGATAACTTTGGAGGAATGGGAAGTTGAAGAAAATAAATCCTTTTTTATAGAAAAAAAAAAAAAATCAAGGCGGGGGGAAGTATTGTAGCATGTGTGCAGCAAATGTTGCTGAAAGGAAATTTTAACTAGACCTGGCTAGTGATGAAAGTACATTTATAATTCAGGATTTATTATAATAGTTTTGAAACACAAATAATGCATATAAAAGAACTTAAAATACAAATTTGCTACCAAAATGAACCTGTTAATACAGAAAATCCATCATTAATAAGTTACTGAGATATATTTAGCCAGGTTTTATGACCCTAGAGATATACTCAAGCAATAAGTGAAAATAAAAGTACAAATAAGTTTTTCAGTAAACCGAGTCAGATCTGTGTTTCTATATTGTATCATTAAATTTGTATCAAGCAACTGAATGCGACTTCATATCAAAACTCATCACCATATTAAAGCAGTTATGGCACATAGTTGGAGTTTGAAACGATAATTTATACTGTACTTTAGAACTGTAACAACAATAGAAATAATTAATTCTCAAATCTTTACACTCAAGAGTTAAGATGCAGTTCTGAACACATGTTCATTTAACGGAGCAGGTTAAAAACCTACCAATTCAAACACTCTTCTCTAGGGGAAAATAAATCCTAATGTAACTAGCAGGATAGGCTACTCATTAAAGCTGAAATTGGACAAGTTCCAGAATAAATTTAAGGAAATATGAACAAGCAAGTCTTGCTGTGTAGTGGCATGGAGTGAAAATGAATCTGTCCTAATTAAATGATTTTTAAATACACTTTGGTTGTACCCAGTTTGCTGACAAACTATAATACAGACTTGCTGAAATATTTGGATAAATCTGGCATACCATTAAAGAAAATAGTTTTCTTCGCTGTTTTGGAATGAAAACGTGAATTGGTCCTTATTATGCACCATGCATAGGTACCAATATAACCAATCCATGCAAGTTCACAAGCTTGCTATGAAATATTTTCAGTTCGTAGACTTTAGGAACAGCAACTCATTCTTTTAAAATCAACACCTCAGAGTGATTGAAAGAATATAGTGGTGAACAGCTGGCTCCAGAGGTTTATATAGAGTCCCCAACTGCAAAGCTGGAACCTGCAAAATGTTTCCAAAAATTTAATTTTTGTTATTACTCATATCCTGTACAGTAAAATACAGTTAGTTCATTTTTTCCAAAATAACAAAACTAGTAACCTGCTACTAGAACCTTGCAACTGTGCCTTAGAAGAACCTGAATGTAATTTAAATGCCTAAATAATTTCATTCTGCATTTGCACACCCATCCTCTTAGGCAAATGGAAAATGCAGGCTGGTTTTCTATTTGACATGAACAAAAAGGCTGCATCTACATACCTACAAAAAGTCCAGATTTCTCCTTAATCTGATCTTTCATATCAATTATAAGAAAACAAAAATTTTGATCCTTTTCTTAACATTTAAGCAACCATTATTGCCTAATGGAAACAACGTCTAGCTAATTATTTACAAATATCAGAACTCTGAAGGGAGCACACAGGGAGAAGAGGAAAGGGAAAGGAAATTAACCACTACAGTCTTGGAATTATTTTTTTAAATCCAAGGCTAAAGTCACTACTACTTACAATAAGAAACAGTCACACCACACATCTGCATACAGTAACAGGTTTTAGAATATACAGTTATTTGTGCTAGAGGACCAAGTTAATTATTATTGTTTCCAATAATTTTCATTCCAAACAATAACCAAGTTAATTATTATCAAAAAATAATTATTAAACTCACTTTGGAATACTTCATTCCATAAATGAACGGTCTTCTGTAGACCTCCCTAACAGCTACCTGACATCTTGTAGCATTTCTTACTCAGGTGAATTTTCTGCAGCTGCTTAGGCTTCTTCTTTGTAGGAAACACTGCTAATCGTACCATTTCTTACAAGAGACAAAACTGTGAACTATGAATGTTTTTGCTTTTTAGTAAACAAATAAACTCTTTCTTTCTGAAAAATTTACATAAAGGATTAAAAGAGAACAACACAATCATTTCAAAACTGACTTCTGTACACTATTTTATTTAACATCAGTTAAATCACTGAAATTGTCAGTGATAAAAAATGTTGGCAAATTGTTAATTCATATGTGAACTTCAGAAACTTCAGAAAATAAGCATTTCCCTGAACGATTGTGAAAACAAAACAACGCAGGCTAAGTACAAGCTTCAACACATCTGAGAAAATGAACAGGGAATACTCATTCTCAGTATGTGTGTCTTAATGAAACAATAAAAAATTAACTTTATACAGCAAAGAAAAATCAGATCCATTATTACAAGAACAAAAAATAATTACTGAAGTCAAATAACTATCTAAAAAGAAGAAATCTCACCCCAAAAAAAATCCTGCTGCAAGAAAAAACAAAGACCTGGAATGTGAGGGTAGGAAAGTCTTAATTTCCTTCAGTTTGAATTCAGCTACACTAAGCATCAGAAGAGTCTTTTCACCCACTGGATTAAAAGTTTAAGAAAAGAAGAATGCAGTCTATCTCCACTTCCAGTTCCATCATTACTTATGCCTCAAAATGCAACAGATTCAAACTAAAGATTTGTCAATACCCAGAAGGAATAACCCAACAAGGGGTTGAGTTTTCAGTCTTATTTTTGGCTGCTAAAACTGTAATGCAGGAAGATGTTAAACCTGCAGCTGCATTACAGAAAACATATTTAGGAAGTTCAGATCAAATTTATCTTACTGGCTTTTGGAAAGCTCATCAATGGGACAGATGCTATGGATTTGAACTCTCACCAAATTGCAAGTGGAGGTAAGTCACTAATTGCTATTTCTTCCTTTAAAAAAAAAAATCCTTTTCTAATCACTAGTTAGTGCTTATCTCCAGAAAGAAACTTTAAAATGACATGAGCAGCCTAGAAAAGAATAACATCCCTAAATTCTCTGCTCTGAGATTTCAGTGTGAGCCTTCAGTCACAGAATCACAGAATATCAGGGATTGGAAGGGACCTTGAAAGATCATCTAGTCCAATCCCCCTGCCGTAGCAGGAACACCTAGATCAGATCACTCAGGAACACGTCCAGGCGAGTTTTGAATGTCTCCAGAGAAGGAGACTCCATAACCTCCCTGGGCAGCCCCTTCCATGTTCATTCACTCTCACTGTGAAGAAATTTTTCCTCATATTTAACTGGAATCTCCTGTGTTCCAGCTTGCATCCATTACCCCTTGTCCTATCATTGGATGTTACTGAGAAGAGCCTTCATGTCCTTTACAGACATCATCTACCAACTAAATCTCATGCATAAAGTTCTATCTTTGAAGAACTGTATCTTCAGAACTCCAGAAGGTGAGGGAGGGATCAGAAAATAAGGAATAAGAAACTCTCCTCATGGAATGCAATTAATGCCAATTTAGGACATCTTTTCTTAATAACCCTTTAAACGTCTATTCTTTCCTTACTTCTGTGAGAAGGGTCTGTAACTTTTTTACATTAATTTAGGAGTCTTAGTGTCATTGATCATGGCTATTGTTTGGGAGACAGGAAGAGATATGAAGTTTAGCTGTATTATGTCCAACAAGATCCAAAAGAGCCATTGTCTTAATGAGGAGAGTACAGAGGTAATCAGACCAGAAGCAAAGCACTTTTACATCTACTATTTGAGTTGTGCCTCCTATCATTTCAGAAGAACTAGTTCCTAGTCAGAAAAGCAGCAATATCAAATAAATGCAATAATTGTCATTCACCTCCTGGTAAATGACAGTTTCACTGATGGGAATGGAAATAATCTGGAACTTGGTGATGCTGTAATAAATAACTGCAGATAACCAAGACCACCAAAACCACAGGAGGTAACCGGGCAAGAGTTGCTAGTGTCCATAAACCTCCAGAGAGCAAAGGTTTGTGTTTATTAAAACAAACCATGCACTACATTTATTTGTAGCTTTTGTAAATCCAACCTCAGTAGCCACAGGGGTGGAAAAGGGGAACTGCCTCCCCAAAGAGCAGCCTGCTTCACTGTCCAGGGAAGCAACCTCTCCCCCCTCCTCTCCTCCTTCCCCTTTCACACACTCCCAGAAGCAGCAGCAACAGCCAGTAAATCAATCCTCTAAATCTGCCACACAGAGCCATTTGGTTGCCATTAGCAGGTAAAACAGGGAGCCAGGAGGGCTCAGAAACACATTGGTGCTCAATGAAAAAAAAAAAACTGTTGAGACAAACACAGGCATCTGCTGGACATGATGCCACAAACAGAAATAGGACATAAAGGCAGCTGCCATTTGGCAAGGAGAACCATACCCTGACACTCTTGTCAGGGGAGCGGGAGTCTTGCCTGGCAGCCCTGAGAACACCAACTGCTTCCACCATCCTTTCCTGCTGTCAGAAGAAAGAGCACGAGCTCTCAGAAACCCCCTTCAACCTGAGGGAAATCCATAGTCAATTCAGCAGCTATAATAGTTACAAGTATTTCTGCAGGACATAGGATGGAATTTTTTAATTAATAGAAACACAAGTGAGGATTTTTTTATATATAAATATTTTATATAATTTTCTATGCAATATTATCTTTTGGAATTGCACTTTTTTTTTTTAAGTTACTGCCAAATCACCTTTATTATTCCCAGCAGAGCTGCAAAATTGGTCTTTTTAAATACAAATCAGTTATCTCCAAATAAATTTATTCCATAATGTACAGGTATTTAATTTCTTAGTTCACTCATTAATGATTTCTAATTTCAAACTCTTTTCCTACACGAAATTTGCACTACAACTTTCCTCTTTGCTATTTCTTACAACACTTATTTTGAATATGTTTGATAATTTGATATGTATATTATTTACAAGAAAACAGCCCAGCTCATGGGCCCTATCCATGGTTAGGACCTTTCCATTTGCCAGATCCAGCACAGCTGACCAGACATGACCCTGTCCTAGGAGGAAAAACATGATTGTAAAGCTGTATTTTATGCAGAGGAAAAGTTGCTAGCCCAGAAGTCTGACCCTTCTCCAAACAATACAGATCTGAGGAACTCTTAAGAATGCAGATATGGTGAACAGATGCTTTGGTTTCTTCTCATCCGAGGACATCTCCTGAAGTAAGGAGAGTAACTGAGATAGAAGATGACACCTCTTTCCGGGATGCAAGGAAGAGGAACTGCTTTGAGCAGAAACAGTCACAAGGACAGCTCAACAGACTTTGTCATCTTACGGAAAGCTATGGAACTTGTAGGGCATTCTTCCAACCCTTGAAGAAATTGCAAGACAGAAGGTGACAGAAGATTATGGTGACATTTAAGAAGGAAAAAGTCACAAAGGCTCACAGAATTATCTTACTCTCACAGGTTTCAGATGGTAAGAGGAAAAAGAATGAAAAAGAAACCAATCAGTGGGATTAAGGCACCAATAAAAAAAAAAAAAAAAAAAGAAACAAGTAAGAGAATGCAAAGGAAAAGAAGCATTTTTAGAGTACTTACTATAAACTGCTTGGAAGACAGGAAGAACCTAAGAATAGAAGAAACTCAAAGCAAATGTGTAGAGAACAAGCTGACATGACTGAATTCTCTGAAAGTGCTTGGAAACCGAAAGCAGGGATTGGGAAAAATGAAATGCTGACAACGGGAACAGAAAGAAAATGCCTATAGCTTATACACACACTAATATACACAAACACACCCCATTTCCTGCCTCCCCTTGCAAATTTCTCCCCTATACCATTTTTTAATACATAGTCTTAAACTCACCTCTAAGGGCTCCCATGAAAAAAAAAACAAGCAGAAAAACAGAAAAAAGTGATGAAATGTAGTTAAATTTGCCTAAGTATTCTTTTTCTTGAAGATTATTAACAGCTGCAAAGTTGTTAGAAGATGGACTAAAACTCCCATTTTGTTTCCTCTATGAAAAGTTCAAAGACCTTTTTGGGAACTAAAACAGTTTCAAATTCCCTGCTAAAGATTCAAGAGCTGAACACAACCCCAGCTTCAAGTAAACACCAATAACTGATGTAAATAAGAAACTTTGTCCAACAAGGTAAGTTGGTTAGGATTTTGAGTTTTCTGTGAATTTCTTCTACTAAATATTTTTAAATACTGCTTATTTTGTTTTATAAATGGATAAAATCTTTTGGCACAAAAAAATATGCATTTATAGCAAGGAAAAAAAAAAAGGTTGTTTGAAATTCTGGCAAGTCATAGAATCATAGAATCATTTAGGTTGGAAGAGACTCTTGGGATCATTGAGTCCAACCATCAGCCCTACCCTATAAAGTTTTCTCCTACACCATATCCCTTAACACCTCATCTAATTGATTCTGAAACACAATCAGGGATGGGGACTCAGCCACCTCCCTGGACAACTGATTCCAGTGCCTGAACACTCTTTCTGTGAAGAATTCTTTCCTAATGTCAAGCCTAAACTTACCCTGCTGCAGCTTGCACCCATTCCCTCTCATTCTATCACTAATTATTCATGAGAAGAGACCAGGACCAACCTTTCTATGATTTCCTTTCAAGTAGTTGTAGAGAGTGATGAGGTCTCCCCTCAGCCTTCTCTTCCTCAAGCTAAACAGTCCCAATTTTTTATAGCTAGACCATAAAGGTCAGAGAGGTGAGAAGGTGCATGTCTGCATTACCTGAAACAATATGAGTATTTGCACTAAAATAGTGCATTGAATGGAGATGAAACAAAAAGAAGGTACAGAAGACTAAAAGATACAAAGCCATATTTCAGTATTCAAGCAACTACTGAGTTTTATTAAATCCACAAAAGTAAACAAAATCTAATTCCACTCTTCCTTTCCCAATAGTACCCAAAAAGCCAAATCTATTTTTTTTGAGACAAATTACAGCCTCAAAAGAAAATTTCTGGAAGGTGGGTGGGGTAAGTGGTCGTTTGATTTTGCCATTACCAGAAAAGGCTTTAATATAGCAAAGGGTGGATCAAGGGTATGATCAACAGCAAGGTCATGAATGGATAAGGTGTGCTAATGTGCTAATTCACATCTATGCATAACAGCAGGAGTAGTATAAAGGTTGCTAAAATGACTCTGTTGTGGCCTCATTAAGTAACCTCAAAACAATTTTAAGATACAATAGAAGCTATTTACAACAAAACTTTAAATCTCAGTACATGCATACTTCTTTTTACTTCAAAGATTACAATTACTGTTAAATCTAAGTTTACCATCTTAAACACCGATTCCAGCATTGATGTTACACCATTCTTTCCTCAAAAATAATATAAACTTTGAAGCAGATTCTTAGGATATACATTTTGTATTCAGTTTTGGTACATTTGCTGTGAGTCTCATTATGTCTATTTCATTACTTAAAAACTTCACAAGATCCAGCAAGTTTTCAAGATCATCAAAATTATCACAGACACACATACTGAAGAAAAGAAACTGTCAGTAAAACACATCAGAAAAGCATTTCCTTACTGTATGTATACACAGTCAAATCCAAGATGTACTCAAAAAACCAGCTAGAGTACAACAAGTAAGTCTCTTGCTCTGAAGTATGTGTAAGTCAGTGACAACATTATTACAATTCCATTTCAATTTTCCCTTCTTTTAAAAATACAAAAATCAGATTCTTAACTCTGTCATTTTGCATGCACATTCCTTGTCTATCAAAGGAATATTCTAGTCACACCAAATATACTTCCTTTGATTCAATTGTTCATTTTGGAATTACTCATTAAATGCAACAGACATGCTTGTTAGTCATCATCAAAGAAAACTTAATTTAAAATCCTGCAGGGTTTTGTTTAAAAAACATGCATGTTAGAACAGATAAAAAAATCTAATTGATTCAAAAATGAATCCACCATTCTTGTATTAGCATCCTAAACAACATAATTTTTTCCATTTCTTGCATCAATATCAGAAGCACCTGAAACAGGTATAACCTATTTCCAAACCTGTTCTAATAAACAGATGCTATTCTCAGAGGTCAGTGTTTAAGGGCCTCATCCCACAAAGGCACGACTTCAATTCTTCACTTGTTTTTCCCTTTTTGTTCAAATTGCCCTCTAACATTCTCATCCAAAACATGTCATACTAAAAAATCTAGTTCAGAAACTCATAACTAAAAAAAACCCTAATCCAACAATGCCTACAGAACATACAGGCCAAATGGACATCCAAACATTAGCATGTGTCCAGTACAGTTCTCCAACAAAATACTCCATGCTCCTCAGCATATGCAGCAGATAGGTTACTTCTAAAATAAGTTT
>VZTM01039690.1:43939-54380 GCA_013400555.1 Jacana jacana | reverse complement strand
GCACCTACATCATAATCACAAAAGAATGGTTCTGAGAGAATTCAAATGACAGTTCTTAAAAATTACATTGGCAAAAAATTAACTTGTAGGCTTTTTCTTTAATTGAGTAAAGTTATCTCTTGAGAATTAGAAATGTACAACTAAAACAGGAATCATAAATCAGCACTTATGCTGCAGTATGTAATCAATTTCTCTTTTTTGAATTATGCATGGATGCACTATAGGAGCATTTCAATTAGAGGACGATAACTCTTCATGAGTTTCTACAGTACTCTCCTTCCCCATAAAGCTACACCACAAGGGAAAGAGTTTATCTGCTGAAGAACAAAAACCCTTTTCAAAATCTGGCTACTAATACCCACTGGAAGTATCTTGACAACTAGTTCTAGCATTAAGATTAGAGTAAATTAAAACACTCCTAATTAGTGCACATATGTATCTTACCTCTGCATGAATAGTCTGCTTTTTCATTCATAATAAATGACACTCACCAAAACTGACAACAATATTTATGGGACTTAAACAGTTCTACATTCTTGCTTTTAATTACAAAATGCTGTCACTACCAATTTTCTGTCATGCTCAGACCTTTCAAAGTGGAGAGGTATTCCAGAATAGAAAAGCAATTAAAGGTCATAAGTAAAAAGCCAGAGAAACTAGTGCAGGTGTCTCCAGAGGAAACTGCTGTTTATGTTCTTGCTGTATTTTCACTGGTGAACAAGGAAATTGTGTCTCGCTTGGGTGGCATGCTGGATGGGATAAAAATATATTCTTCAGGTGAAAGAGCTAAGGCATATCCCAACAGCTATGGATTCAAACTGTCACAGGGCTTCAGAGGGTCTCACCTTTTAGCAGATAAGTTGATGAAGTTATTTACAGGACTGGTCAGTCAACCAATCAACCATAGTCTGCCAGGCAGCCATTTGACCTTATGACCTAAACCAAAGAGGTTTAGGAATAAGGTTGCTTTCAAGAGAAAGACTCTGAAAGCAACACCAAAATAAACTAATTGTATATGGTCTAAAAGTAGGAAGCTTTATTTCCAAATTGTCGGTCAACTGTCTGAGCTGCTCAGGGTATTGTCCTATAAAGCAGTGCAGTGCAAGCATTACATTCATAGCTGACGGTAGCATGGTAGAACATACACAGATACATGTGTCAAAAGAATCCATTAGCAAGGTAGCCTCAGAATGTCATTTTACCTTTGCATTTCTCTGGTTTCCATTTTCTAAACAGGTAGGAAAATAATTTTCAAATGCAGCAAACATGAAGAACCATCTATCTCACACTGTAAGTAATGCAAAGATATGCCAGTTTACACTAGGTACAGATTTTACATTGTATCTTCTCATGTAACAGATGGAATACAAAGACATGCCAGAATAATAAGCTATTATGCTTCTCACAATTTTCAGAGAGTGGAATGTCCATAAGAGGAGACTTATGAACAAAGCCTTCCACTGACTTCATGAAAATTTATATTAGTTTGCTTGAAACATATTAACGCAGCAAACACCCTTTGTCAGAAGTCTATCTAAAAAAGCCAGTGGCATGTTTAAAATTATCAATGACTCAAAGAAAAATGTTTTTTTGAAACAATCTCATTAACAATCAAAATATTACACAAAATTCCTGCTAAAAATATACCTGTCCTACAGTCTTCAATTCAGCGTGTCTGTCCCTGCTTTTGGTGGGACGGTACAGTAACTGTGTTTCCACCAATTCACAGCATCATTCAATAAAGAGACTTCAATAATATAACCTTTCTTGTCTATAATTATGACTTACTCATTACACTTCAGATAGCCAACAGTCAGTCTCACATTTATGACAATCAGGTTTTAAAGCCTATTCAGAAATGTAACTCTCCTTTTACTCTGAATATCCTGTTTTATCTTTCATAGAGGACACATCAAAAGATCTATTGGAAGAAATATACATGAGTACATCTGTCATAATAAATAAATACTAAATGTTCTGGATCTTTCAAAGAGTTGACTTTTCTTTTGTCTGCCTTTCCTCCAGGGATTTCTGCAGTGTAGGATCTTAGGGTTTGAGTAATTAGCAGAATGTCACATTTCATTAAAAAATAAAACAAACCTTAGAAACTTCAAAGGAAAACAAATCTAATGGAATTTCTCTGAAATTTGGCAAGAAGGGCATTGGGGGAGGGGAAAAAAAAAAAAAAAGAAACTCTTGTTTCTGAAGATTAGAAAATGCAACAAGTGAGACACAGAAGTGGTATCCCTACTCAACAGTGTCCTCTCCAACACCCGTTCTTCAAAGGGAAGCACTGTCAGTGCTGAGCTGCTAAACAGTTAATCTTCAGTAACTCCACTAAAGAGCAGTGGCAAGCTGCCCATCATTCTTTTAGACAGAGCTTGTCAGAAAAAGTAGGGCAGCTTGTCCAGCCTGGCCGTCAACTGATTACTAGCAAGCTCAATGGGGCTGCCGGCCAACCCCTAAGACTGCTGCCAGCCCCTTGGGTATTCAAAGGCCAGGATCCAGTGTGGCTCATTTTGCCAGAATCACATGATGTCAGGCTGTTTTCTTCTGACCAGAATAACCAGTCATTCAGGTTGCTGCAAATGGTATGCAAACAAATGGCACCAGCTCAGCAAGGCTTCTGCCTGCATTAACTTCCAGGGGTTACAGGCACAGGGAGGGACAACTCACCTCTGTAACCTGTGCTTCCTGCTGTTGGGTGAAGGGGTGTCCATTCAGGCCTCCTGCTGTAACTACACAAAAACTGCTACCGCAATTGCACTGACCATATCCCACTCTGGAAAGCACACTTCTAACTAATTTTAAAGTAAGAGATGACATCAGATGACTGGGCCTGGTAAGGCTGTACAGAAACTAGGGAGATATTTAAAGCTACAGGTATGGAACAGAAATGAAGCTCCTAAAATTTTGTATTAGAAGAGAATATATATTCATTTAACATCTAAGGAAATTTGCAATTGAGAAGTAATAATGAAACTGATGTCCAAGTGGTATGTTTTTCATAAAAGATTTCTCTCCCTGAAAATTGCACCTAAGCTGACACACAGACCTGTCCACTTCTATCTGAGATACTCAACAGCATATATCATATTGTAGATATGCAAAGCATTTGTAAAGTGAAATGCAGGGATGATGAAAAAAGAAGTAAGTTTCTTTTCTTTAAAAGTTTGCAGCTTTGTCAATAACACTCCCCAAGAAGGCAGCTGCACTGGTGCAGTTAAGGTTCTGAACTCTGGCTTTAAGTGGAGCTACACCAGATAACCTTTTTCCTGCAAGACATATATGTGTGTTTAGAGGAGAGTCCGCTGGACCTCATGGAGAATAACCAGTAAGAAGATGGGAAGACACAAATAAAGGAAGAGGGGCTGAAGTACTCCAGCACCCCTATAGCAGAAGAAGAGCTAATGGAGCTACCATTCTTCTTGTTTCACATAAGCTGCAGGGCAGAGCAGTACAGGTACTTTTATCACAAAAGAAACATATAGAAAAATGGTTGATTTAACAGCCACTCTGTAGGTGCCAGAGTAATTTTCACAAAGAAAAATGCAAATTCTACTGCCTTTGACCACTGTCAGGTAGTATCTCAATGTCAGATGAAAAAAAGGCAGTGATGCAAGATACAAACCAGATGAGTATAGTAGAATAATTGGCTTTAAACACTGAGCTAGAGCCTCAGGCCCAACACAGCTGCCCAGAATAGTTAAGGAAGCCAGGAATTCTCACAACACAGACACCAAGGAGGGGGGGCAGTGGGAATAAAACTCTGGCTGACAAAATAAGCATGTCAGGATGGATGGGTGACAAAAGCAGATGGGACTGAAATGCAGCCCCAAAGCCCTTTGGCTCAGATGCCTGTCCTTGTCCTCCTTGTCCCTGTAGATAAGCGCCAGTGTCTGTCTGCACAAATGCAGGGACTCCTTTTCATTTGGAGGACCACTGCCAGTTTCCAAAGTCGATCTAACAGTCAGTAACTCCTCGGCTTTTGACTTGTCCTTGTCCACCCTAGCGTGTAACTCTGTTGTGGAATTATGAATTAGAGCTAAATCACAAATAGCTTTAAACCTCAGCCAATTATCAGCAGAAGCACAGCACTCTGAAATAACAACAGGTGTGTGTTTCTCAGATTTCTTTGGCATAGGCAACATCCTCCTCCCCTCCAGCATTTGAAACTTTTGACAAGTGGCCCTTCTGTCTCTTCCCTAGTGTAAAGGGAAAGGGTATAAGGTTGCATCTACGCCAACCATTTCTATTAACTTGGAAAAGCAGCTATGACTGTAAAAGGAAAATAATCTATCAAATTCCAGAAGTTAAAAAAAGTGGTGCTCCAATAATAACCAAGAAAGGTAAGAACTGTCACTCATTTAATTTGTGAGAAGCAAGAACAAAAGCATATCACATAGTTCGTTTGACTGCGGGGGGAGGCAATTTTTTGTATTCACGTTCAGTACTCTTCCACCTGGTGGCAATTAGACTTTAGTGTATATTCTTCCACATCTTGTTAAAAAGGTATACCATATCACACAGTATCAGAAACCAACTGATGATGGATGTGCTTCACAGTAAAGTCACTTATTGCTGGGAAAAGCACAGTGTAATAGCTACAGTATATACAAACTAAGCAAAACCATGACTTACAACTGAGAAATTAAATCCAAACACCTTGGGAAAATCTTTTGGAAATCTGAATATCCAGGATGTAAAGCATGGAGCTCACGTTCAAGATTTCAGCATTCTCTGAAATTCCATGTAAACTAATTGCCATGTGTCAGTCTACTTCCTATAAGCCTGATAAATATACAAGGCAGTCATATTCATCTACTGAAAAAATGTACATTTTTAATGAAACGTGATCTTCACTGCCACTAACAACTTGGTCATTGACTTCATCTCATCCCATATGTTATGAAATTTCTTAATACTCTATACAATCTGTCATTTTGTCATTTCCCTCTTGCTACTTATATCCACTGATGTCAATCCCAAAGATAAAATTAATTTAATTAATATTAATTAATAATAAGAGTCGATTCCAGATTTCAAGGTCACTCTAGGTTTGGTTCCTCTGGTTCTTCATTCCTAACAGAATAGTGTTTGCTACATGCATTCCCTACAGAGGCTGTCTGCTGTTACTAAATACTCTGTTATTCTCTATTTTTTAATACTAGAAACCACAATACATGTCACAGGACAATCCCAACCCTTTGATTCAGTTGTTTCTTTATCAGCTTATATTTTTTCCCCAAAATTCCATCCTTACCTTTGTTAAATTGAAGTTAAAACTAAGGAAAGGGGTGGAAAAAACATGTTTTTATATTTTGCTTAAAACACAGAGCTGCAAAATGTTTACACTTACAATTGGCTGTAAGGTAATTTACTTTCACTGAGTCCATATGGCAAGAATTAAGCTGTAGTGAAATATCAGTCGAATACTCCCTTTTCTGACAGGCATGTCAGCAAAGTAGTTAATTATGATTTTCTCCATAGTGACCCACAACCTCTCTTTTAGACTTTCTAAAAATAGATAAATGATAGGGATGGAAAACCTGTGGGTGAAAGGGTGTCTGGAAACTCTACATAGTGGTCACAAATCATAGGAATGGAGGGTCAGTAGCAAGATTCCATGTTGTTGCAGAAAAATGGTCATTTCTTGGACTCGTGGTCTCTAAGGCACAATGAAATGCAAGGTCAAAAAATGAGGGGAGAAAGTCATCTAATCTTGGCATAAAGAGATAGCCAGACTGAAATATCCCTGTCCATTATTGAAGTAATTGGCCTTTGGTGCTCCCATAGCCAGCAGCCTCTAGGGTGCGGGTCATCACCCCACTCACCAGGCTCGCACAAAGTCACCAGCACGCCTGCCACACAGGGTGCTCAAGCAGCAAGGAGACCACAAGCATCAAGCCCTCAGCAGCCACCGAGGAGCACAGCACATAGCAGAAACAAAGCAGTTGTTCCTGTCCATGCCTTGAAGAAATGCCTTAAAGATTTTTTTTTTAACCGTTCCATGGCAGGCTTTCACAGGACTGCATGAACAACACACCCAGAGGTGGCAGGTGGCTAAACTGCCTTAGAGCTCTGCATTTTTTAACCAGTTTTTCTTTTTAAGTCTACTGCAAGATGTTTGGAGAGCTGATGGAGAGCAGAACTTTATGCCAGGAGTGAGGAGACGGGCATAACTTGACACTGCAAACCTCATCTTACTGAAGTAAAAAAGACAAAGACAAAGAACAGCCTGGTTTCCAGAAATTCTTCTTTGAAAGTAACTGGATACCAAGCATATTAAATTGCAGTCTTTAATGAGACAATTTAGTTAGAGTCTCTCAAGTTTGTCATTTTTCATTTCTGTATATGCTTTGCTGTGATGAGGCACCTGCCTTTACAGGAATTATGCTTCCTTCCCTTCCTTCCCCCCATACACATACCACCACAAATCTGAAGGGATATTTCAATCACCACTTTGATAAAGGAGATCATTTTGGCATACAGGTGATCTCCTAGCAGATTAAGGATATTTACTTTCTTCCTGATGGATCATTCCCAGAGATACCGGCACAACACAGCCTACGCAATTAGTTTTCACAGGTGGCTGTTTTGCCTCCAGTAAAACTGCTTTCTTTCTCCTCCTGCAAGTCATAGCAGAGCAAATGTATATAAAAACATTTCAGATATGAAATAAACACTTTCATAAAAGCAGCTGTGATGCAATGCATCATTTCTGTCTGACCTGAGCTATGGAATGAACTTTTGTTGCCAGGATCAAAGATGGTAAGGAGAGAGTGGAGGATGGGGGGCAGGACAGGGCTGGGTGAAGATCAGGGCTCAGAATAGCACAGTGTAAAATAACCTCGAATTCTTAAAGGGTAAATGCCAGTTCGGCACAAGCACACACTCTCTCTGTCCTCTGCTGGGCAATCTGTGCAACCAGACTCACGCTGCCATGCAAGACAAACCAAGACATTTGTCCACAACCTACCCTGTACATCCAAGAGCTATGGACAGACAAGGCCCTCACATATGATGTGCCACAGGCAGCTGTGAACTTCCCAAAGAATGTTAAAAAGAACATCTGAAGCTGGAGTTTCACCCTCATGCACTTTTACTGGCCACTGCCTGGGAAAGTATAAAAGAAAAACTCTTTTTAAAACTGATATCTCCTATTTTCAAGAACTGTATTTTCAAGATACTACAATGTGAATGAGGAAATCTCAAAGTCATTAACAATGTTTCTATGCCAAGGGTCTCAGACTGTTACACAGTAGAGTTTCAAACATATTTTTTTCTAAAGTTATTTCAAAACTACCATATATAGGGTTTTGATTATATTATTTAAACACCTGTCAAGTTTCTTCAAAAAAGAATTATTTTTTTTTAGTGTTAGAAGAAGAAGAAAACTTAGAAGAAAAACCTTGCTTAATTTTATTAAGTATCTCCTTCTTTACATGACCATGGTATGGAGTCTACAAAGGTTTTTTAACATTCAGGCTACACAACTGATGTGGGTGGACTTTACAAACACAATTTTTTTTGCAAACCTAACCATGACAGATCAGGACTCATTTCTAGCTGGTACCACTTAACGTCTCACAAGCTCCCAGTGAGCCACCCTTCAACAAGATGCCAACTGAGCAAGAAAACTCTGTCCTTAAGCATTTTTTTGTGCCTTTTGCTTTTTCTTTCAAAAAATTAAATGCATGAAGCAATGTTCTAATGCTAGGGAAAACAAAAAGAAAAAGAAAAAGAAAAAAAGAAAAAAAAAAAAAAAAAAAAGGGAAAATTTTTTTACAACCTCTTACCTTTTTATTNNNAAAAAAAAAGGGGAAATCTTTGACCAGTCCTTCAGCTTATTAATTTCTGTGAACAATTACTATTTTTATGTAGGTAATTTTATGCACCATAACACGAGCAAGTGGGCATTACTACTAGAGACTTCAACCTCATTTAAGGCACAATCTTTTAGCCTTTTCAGAAACACAAAACAAACAAACAAAAAAAGTCTGTGACTAAAATTGTGTTGATTTTTCATGCAAAAGTTTGAGTTTGGCACTGACTGCAGAAAACAGCTCTCCTAAGAAAAATCCTTACTGACTAAAACTAACAATGCCAGTTTAGTCAATTAGACTGTAGTTCAACCAGCAACTAAGATCTCATTGGTGAGTTATGTAAGATAAATTTATGAGAACATGCTAAATCTATGGAAATAACCTACTGTAAATATATGTATGTTTCATAGTGATTAACTGCAAAAAGGTCAAAGGCCCAAAGCTGTCACTCCTCGTGCACAAAGGTGTTTATGAAAGCAATCTCTTTTGCAGATACTAGAATTGATCACAATGTTTTTCCTGTATAATACAAATATAAAAGTCTGAATGATACCCAAAGAAATATGAATAGCTGCAAAAATGTGGTTGGACAAAATTACGTAAATACATATATTTAGTAATTTGTATGAACACAGTTTTTTCTTAGTCTGTTAAGAAAAGTTTTGCTAAATAAATTGAAGAGTGATGGACATTGGTGTGGGGACTGCAAAAAGGGACAAAGGAATAAGTAATTTTAAAAAGTTTTAAAAGACCACTATGAAATTATTTCTTTTTAAATGGTAGGTTCATTATTAAAACATCAGCAAACATGCTTGTCCAAGGCCAACATACTCATTTTGGAAAGCAAAAGAGACTTTCACTTTGATTAGCTTTGAAGAGCTTATATAGTTAAGAAAGCATGAGAAATAGATTCTAGTCCTCCTATTACATCTATATTTGTTTATTAAAGTTGCACACCTGTGCAGATTGACTCAAGGCAAAAGTGCAATTGAGGACATAGTTTGGCCTGTAGAATATTTGTTACTGGTAACAGATGAGAAGGAACAAGCCCCGTGCAGCTATAACAACTCAGGCTAAGTTTGCAAGTTGATAGGGTGGAAACCAGACAAAGATATTTTACACTGCGTTGCTCAGACACAAACAGAGAACTCTGCTTTCTCAGACTGACTAATTTTTATAGCACACTGTCATACCAACCTCTGCACACCAATTAATACTGCCATTCACAGCAGGTTTCTGAAGATAACTTAAACTAACTCAACTTTTATGATGCAATCAAAACACTTTGAAGAAATTACAGTTTGATTTTGTGTTACTAGGCTTCTTATCTTTCTTCACAACTTTACCATAGAAATGCACTTGCCACAGAGAAGAACCAGCAACTTCTGATTGCCTAATGACGAATGGCTGCTGACCACACCAGTATCAGATCTAAAAAATACTTCAGCTCTGTGGTTTCATGGCTTTGCTACCATTTTCATTTTGAAGAAGAAAGAAATAATGCCAAATAGAGGCAAGGAGAAATAGCTGTGGTTTGTTCATTTCCTCCATTCACTACTGCAGTTTCAGCAAGCCAAAAATGGTTTCTTGTTTCCTCACTTAAAATTATCTAAAAACAGACATTCATCTTCTAAAGTGGTATCATATAAATAAATAAATCCAATATCATCACATTATATCTTTTAACAGTATAATGTTGACAAGTAACCCATTCTTCTTTATCCTAGTTTATTACCATCCTTCTCTTCATCTGAGTAACTCCTTGTCCCCACTATATTAAAATCCAATAACTTTCCTACTCATTTGCATATTTGAGGGAGGACCGAGACAGCAAGAGGGAATGTATTCCTCTTCTTAACTGCAAAGAGGACTAAGGGAGCTGTTAGCTAAAACTGCAGAAAGTCCAGCACACTTCCTGGACTGGGATGTGCTCAAAGCAGACAGCACCTTCCAATTAATTTGTCTGCCAAAGTCTGATGTTGTAACTTAATGTATGCAAAGTGAGTCTTTGCAAAAGCTTATAACTAGGCTACATTTGGTCTTCTCCCCAGTGCCCTCCCCTTCCTCCCCGGCTCCCTCCCCCCCAAGAACAGCAACAGGCAACCCCTGACACCAGAATGACCTCTATGCCAAATTTGAAGACTTTGTTCAAAAGCATGGAGGCGCCATAGCTTCTCAATAAAACAGCTGTAATGTATTTATTACAGTTCAACATATTTTTGCTTATTCTCATTTTAAGGAATGTCTACCCCAGTTTTGCTGAAATTTTATAATAAAATTCATCTCCAGGTGATACTATCATGGAAAAGTCAAAGCCAAAGAAGTAAGGCTTGATCAATCTATAAGCAACAGAAAGCATAATTGTGACTCCACCACCTCCCTGGGCAGCTGATTCCACTGGCTGACTACTCTTTCTGTGAAGAATTTTTTTCCTAATGTCAAGCCTAAACCCACCCTGCTGCAGCTTGCAGCCATTCCCTCTAGTTCTGCCGCTAATTGCCCACGAGAAGAGACTAGCACAACCTCTCTACAATGTCCTTTCAAGCAGTTGCAGAGTGATGAGGTCTCCCCTCAGCCTCCTCTTCCTCAAACTAAACAGTCCCAGCTCCCTCAAT
>VZTM01039690.1:25646-42503 GCA_013400555.1 Jacana jacana | reverse complement strand
AAAAAAAAAAAAAGAAAAAGGTTCATGAAAATCCAGTTAACTATTTTGCCCCCTTCGAAATGCTTCTGATTGAAGGCTAGCTTTAACTAGCTGATAGACTGTTATCTCACGCAGTATTCATTGAAGCACTTAGAAATTGTTCTTCCTGAAGCACATACATTACAACAAAGCCTAGTATCAGTGACTGCTTTTGGACAAGATAGCCAAAATTCCACCAGCCTCTTGTTTAGGATTTTCTTATTTATATATAAGCAATTCACACTTGTTGCCACATTTATCTTATTCTCTGTTGTCTATTAAGGTCACTGTTTCTCCTGCTTTTAAATGTGATTATTATTCTTTGCTCCATACAGCTTTATATTCGGACAAGTTAGAAGACATAAAGGAACAAACACATGAACCAGTCAAGACTACTCAATGTCAATGATTTTTTTCCATCTCTCACATCATACCTGCAATTTTTCCCCGTGAAGAACATTTTGGATCTGTGTGAAATATGTCAGAAACTGTTATAAGTGAAAAGATAATAATGTCAGAGAATTGTCTCCATTGATCACTGGTTCTAATGGCTATTATTTGCATTGTTCAATTCTACTACAGGAATAGTTATGGCCATCTTGAATAAACATATTAAAATACAATGAAAAGGATCTGGACTTTTACAAGCAAAGGAACTTAACATTTCACATTCAATTCAACCTCTCTTGGTTTTTTTTTTCAGAAGACTCCTGAGGCATCAGACTGGTGCCCTAGGCAATGTTAAAATTATATTAATGTACCTGAAAACTCTTTTGACTTCATTTTTATTCCATGACTATAACATACTGTGCAGCCAAGAAGTTGAAAGACCATCAGGAAAACAAGGAACCATCCTGCAAATACACAGCTAATCATTCAGTGTTTTATAAAGCTTTAACTATAAACTAACCAAGTGAAGTAATTTTTTAGTTTTCATTTGGTTTCTTTCCAGACAAAATTTTCACCAACTTCAAAACAGGTAAGATGGTAAAAAGGCCAAAATGAAACTGTATAAGGCCCTTGACAGTAAAGTTTATATTAAATATCCTTTGCAGGCTGACCTTCCTTTTGCCCTAGCAGACAACCAGAGAATATTTTTCTATTGGTAGATATACAGCTTGTTTGCTTATTTTTTTTAATCAAGCCTTGACAGAAGACAGGTCTTAATCCTATGCATACATCTGAATGAGACAGGAAAATAGTGCTATTTTGAAACACAGTTGAAGGACCAACATCTTGATGTTCACATCTGATACTTGTCAATCAAGGGAGAAAAACAAGTGGGATAAAATGGAACTGATGCCTGAAGGTAAGAATTGATGTATGGAGAGTTTTACAACCTCAGCTTCCTGGAGCAACAAGAAAAGTGACAAAACAAATGTTTCCGGGTGAGCCTGTTTGCCACATGAAGATGTATAGAGTCTGTGCCTTCTTGATCTCTCCTGAAAGTATTTGATTATTCAAATTTTGAAACATTTCTGCATTCTGTTATCATTTTCAATTGTATTATACCTAGCTGTACAAATCCTAAAGGGATAAGGTTTCCAGTAGGTCAGCAGGCTTCCATGGATTTGCTGAAGGAACACAATGAAAACAATGTTATTAAGATTAAGGAGAGATCACTGCAACAAGGAGCTTCATTTCATTCATGAAATGGAAAATAAATGTTTGAATTTGGGAAGTCATTAGCATTTTTCTATTTTGTGAAGCATGTAAGCCTACCATGTTCAAAATGAAAAATCAAATCTAAGATAGTAAAAAGAATATCTTGGTAAATACACTTTGAGCTTTTATAACTCTTACACTTACTGAAGAAGACTAATGAAGTTCACCAGTCAAATACACCAAATTCTGAAGTGTGCATATTTGCATAGAATATATGGATGTGCTTTAAGTTCTCTGTCCTTTAGAACTAATATTAACTACATTTTAAATGGCAATGAAACATCACATGACTTGCACATCTTGCCATGTACCAGTAAATGGTAATAGGAATATAGAATATAGGACAGCTTCTTATCTGCATGTACCATATTAGCCTGCCAAAGAACTGACAAACTATCATTGCAGGCAACAGATAAAAAGTAGAGGCAAAGGTAGAGTAGGGGCAAAAAGTAGAGGCAAACAGATAAAAAGTAGAGGCAAAGGCAAAAGTCTCATAACATCATCTTTTATAAAGAACAGTCACCTGAGCATCACATCTTGTCATGCTTCTATGCCACATTTGGCTTAACAGGCATCTATTTCTTTTCAGATATTTATTCCACAAATACATATAATCCATTGATTTCTGCCAACCAAGAGATTTTCTTTCTCCACAGAAAGACAAACCATGCATATACAGATTTGAAAGATAGGATGGAAGTTCCAAGTGTTTTAATAGCCCATTATCAAAAATTATCCATTGGCAATAAAAGCCCAGACCATTGGCTTGAGATCAAGTCAAAGAAAAATAGGATTATACAATTTAATCGAGAGACAGAGAGCAAGAGAAAGAGGGAGAGAGACAGAGGGATGTTTTCTAAAAAGCCTAGGTTCATAGAGGAAAAAAAATCCAGAGCGGGTAAAAGACGGATCAGCTCCATTTTCAGTCCAATCTACTCATGTCTTACATACAAATCCACTGGATTTTCTACCTTTTTTTCTTATTAAAAAAAAATATATATACATATAATTTAAAAATTACTAATATTTTATATTTGTAATTTTTTTAATAAAGACAAAAAATCTCACCAGTAAAAAAAACACTATATTGAGAGGTGACAGGAAACAAAACAGCATTTTGTCTTAAATTTGCACAACCTAATTTATAGTAATAAAGCAGAACCTAAGAGTTCTGGTAAATGTCAGTGCAGTCATGTTCATTACATATGTTGATAGGTATGAAGCAAAGTCTCTGTAGGCCTTTCAAAAATTGCACACAGCCGATTTAATGCAAACCAGAAGTCACTGACTGCTGGATGAACATTCAGTTTCATTCCCACATGGATATTAAGACAAAGCAGGGGGAGGGGGCTTCCTCCTCATTTATTTACAGTTAAAGGGTGGGTCTTGAGGAACGAGCATGAGGCCAGTGAAGGATGGATTTGGTTTATGGGAAGACACCTCCCAGACTCCCATTCTCCAGCCACCACAGGGAAAGCGCCTGGGTTGTGTGTAACCTCCTCCCCCACCTCGCATCTGTCTTGCCCAATCTCGCCTGGGCCCGCTCCAATAACAACATCTGCTTGGCAGCTTTTCAAACCCATGGATAGTTATCTAACTGAGGCTTTTGTGCTGCACTGTTTATTCTATGTGAAGAAATGCCTCCTTAGTTGAAAGAGTACTTTAGAAAAGCTGTGCAGCTATTAGCAAGTGAAGCACAAGGCTAATAACCCCCACCTGCTCATCAAATTAATTATGACATCTGAGTCATTATAAGTCAGAAAGAACACACGACTGCAGACTTGTCACATATAGAAATAAACACACTCTTCATTAGGGGAGAGAAATATATGGCAAAAAGGTCCAGGAGA
Organism: Jacana jacana; assembly: GCA_013400555.1. Taxonomy (NCBI): domain Eukaryota; kingdom Metazoa; phylum Chordata; class Aves; order Charadriiformes; family Jacanidae; genus Jacana; species Jacana jacana. The sequence continues at coordinate 38,970 of VZTM01039690.1, read as the reverse complement.
AAAACATCTAACTCTCCATTTCTCAGTTATTAAAATGTGCATTATTAACTTCCTGAAGGCAAAAACTAAAGGAGAAAACCTAGGCATGGATAAATTTTTTCAGCGGAACATATCTCTACACCTCTGCATGGGCTTTGTAAAGACAAGGAAAAGAAAAACATATTAACACAGTGATCTTCACAGCAGGACTGTAAATCAGCATGTTTTTCTGTGAGAAATCTTGTTTCCAAAATATTCCATAAAAACCTGGTGGGAGAGGTGTACATACCATCTCCACACTCCTTTCCCTCCCCCGCCCCTCCACGTTCAACTACTCCAAATGTAACACACATATCTTTAGTTACGATAAATTTTCTGACTGGAGCATACTTAATTAAGAACTAAGGTAGAGAAAATACTGCAGGGAAAAAAAAGTTTAAAGTCTGAACCAAACTTTAACTCTCTGGCAAATAGCAGAAGGAGTAAAATTTTCAAAATGCAAAATATCTGCAAGTCAGATTCCAGTAAGTTCAGACTGTAAAGGATAAAACACTGCTACACTTCAAATTCAGATGTTGCCTATTAATCTTATTATCGAAGCTGGATCATTATGCCACAATTCATGTAGATGATAGTTTCTTTCTTCCAGTCATAAATATGAATTCAACTAAAAAGGTTAAATCATGCATTCGCTCGTTGCACTTCTAAGGGTCTCTGGCATTCACAGACACGGTATGCATTCTCTGTATTTTGTAGCAAGTTTCTGGAAAGAATAACAATTTTTCACTGTAAAAGATACAGCCCTGCACCTCACCACATACTTCACTCTCAAAAGTGGTTCTGAAATGCAAAATGCAATTGATGGCTAATTAATTTTTGATAATTCTCAGACTTTTTTTATTACGAAAATGAAGTTGTAAGTAAACAAAGAATTAATAAATTCACGTCTTGTATTTAAGCTCAATGAATAAAAAATGTCAGGCCCTAAATGCACAACTGTGAAAAGTGTTTGTCTTGTACTAGTCCCAACTCATTCTTTGTCAAAAGCATTTCCTCCAGAACAGCAGACAGAACAGCCAAGTAACTTCTCTGTTACAAAAAGTCTACCTTCAAGAAATGTCTCTACCACAAGTACTTTTTTAAAACAGTTAGAGGATCAGAAAACATTTTCTTAGTAAGCCACAAAACACAGCCTGAAAAGTAGATGGATATTACTTGTTACAGGTCAGCTTCACCTACGCCATTTCTCCCATTAGTGCATATTTTTCTGTGCGTTAGTAGCAACCACCACCCTTTGCAAATAAAGACCTCTAGCACTATTTCTGGTGAAAAAATGCTGTAGAATTAACTTTCAGACAAGACGATACTGGTTGTCTAGCCTGTTCGTACTTTTTAAGTAATATGTATGCTAATTACTGAGAAAACCATGTTGGAACCTCTTTTTACTAACGCAGTTTCATAAGTTTTTACTTCAAGTGATACATTTTTCCTATTTGAAAGAAGACTTTAGTTGATTTATTCAACTTTTTCATTTAGCCCAAAGTTGAGAGGCATAAAAAGAAAGTAAATGTTAAAAAAATATATAGTCCCAGCTTTGCTTTTGCCAGGTAAGACTGATACTTAAGCTAGAAAGTAAACTACTATCTGTTGAGTGCTGCAGAATCAGACCAAAGCAGAAACAGGAAATATATTATTCATACATGCAGGCTGTTTATATGCCTGGAAGGATGAGTCTCACATTCAGTCTTCTCAAAAATTCTCCTTTTTTGAGAAATGGCTTCCTCCGCAGTAAGACTGGGTCTGTAGACAGAGGGTATTCCTCCCTGCTACACTGACTCCCCGCCACGGAACTGTTCACACTGCCATCCCTGCAACCTGTTCCTGCCCTGTCCACATGCACATGACGATCCTGCACATCACACACACAAAAAAAAACCAAACAGGAAACCTGTGAAGAATTAAAACGAGGAAGCACATGGTGCATTCAGGATCCTTGCTGATTTTAGTTTAGTGGACTATTTCATAAAAAGGAAAAATGAAGCATATACAGTTTTTATACACTGATATAAACATGAATAATTCAATTTGCAGGAATATAGTGCTTCTGTTCTTACTGTAAGAAACCACAATGTATATATTGCTGTAGGACATGTTGCCCTGCAGAAGCATTTAAGGGTATTTACTATATGAAGAATACTGAATCTGGCCTTGAGCTAATATATGTAGGGGTTTCTAACAGGAAAGGGAAGGAAAATTTGTTCTCAAATGGTACATCATTAACAAAGTTTACAACAGTATGCACGACAAAAGTTTGAGTGGTACCACCAAGTTATTAAATACCTACTAAATCTGGATTTCATCTAAATGTTCTACCTAATTTTTGCAAAATATTATCTCATCAGGAATTAAAGTAAATAGAGGCACAGGATTTATAGGTCCAAATTTAAAACCAGATTTTCAGATACAATATCTGAGGGGGAAGAGTTAATGCTAAACTGGTCGAAATATTTTTAAAGTCATTTTTTAATAACTAGTTCCCACAGTTATGGAATTCCTTTACCATGATGAATAATAAATATGTATTCCAGAAAAACACAGCTAGAGTATATGAAAGCTTGTGCACTCGCACACAAACGCAAACACATTGTGTATACCTTTTGTATGCTAAAGTGTAAGAAGGGAACAGTATACCAAAAAGTGTGGTCTCTGACAATTATATATGAAAAACAGTTCTACATGGAATGCTCTGACAGGTTGCTAGATTTAGCAGCCAGACCACTGAACTCTTTAAAATGCCAAAGGACATGCCAGAGAGAGTGTGTCTTTCTCAAAATTTTGCAGTTCCTAGATCTTTACAAAGCACACTGCTTCTCATATCCACTTAATCTCTGCACACATCTCCACCCCTGCTTCCTTCCCAATGGTATGCGGTCTTGAAAATACAAATGTTCACGTTTCCTGGAGCTGAGCGAGAGAGGAAAAGTCCCACTCCCAAGAGGCAAAACTAAAGCCTCTTGGTGCCCCTGAAGTTGTTAACTACAATACAACATAATGTGGCGCTTCACCATAATTAGCAAGAGGGAAACAGCCTTTTTTTCACCTCCAATGGCATTAAAGAGATAAGCCAATGAATTCCAGATCATATCTAAAGGCGCAGAGGTGTCTGATCAAGAAAGTGCTTATACGGACAAGGAATGACATTTGGTGTGACAAAGCAGGAAACAAAAAAAAAAATCAGAGCAACATAGATCTGCTCAAAAACAGTTGTAGCTGCAGATATTGTTAGAAGCAAGAGTATTAATGTGCAAACAGAAAAAAAAAAAAAAAACACAAAACAACCCACAAGCAAGAAAAAACTCCTGTGATTACTTCTTCCTCTTTACAATGTTATTGAAAAATGTGATCCCCACAATTCTTCCTAATTTTATAAATACTGTCCTCCTCCTTTATATGAATATATTACTTTTTAAAGTGCCACTTCGGGTATGCAAAATGGTTCAGAATAAAAGCCTTCATTCTCCAGCCTTTTGTAAGTAACATTACTCCTGTGAACAATGCTGAGCTTCTTTCTTTTCCTTTATCTGATCCTTTATCCAGCTTTTGCCCTTGTGCTGTAAGTCACTTGGAAAGCAAAGAACCAGAGACAGTACTGCAAACATTTACTTCTCTGCAGCCATTCATCATGAAACTTGTCGATAGCTGTTCCAATACTTCAGGTCTCTTGCAGCAGTTTTGATTTAATAGAAAAGGACCAAATGCTTTACGTGCTCATCTTATTCATGTTTTTGTGAGGGAGGAGGGGTGTAAAACATAAGCAAAAGTAGCACATAAAACAGTCCTGCTAATGGCTCAAATCCCCCATATACAAAGCAAATCACGCACAGACAAGCACAGTGGTTTCCTCTTGCTGATCTATCAATGTGCCCTAATGATTTTCTAAAGGAACCACATCAAAGAGGGAAACAATTGTTCAGTTAACCATGCCTATTCATTCTTGGGTTTCTCTGCTGAGGTTATATACCATTTCAGTGGCGCTTTTCTATAAAACGGACACCAGTCCAACCAGACTAGATCTCCAGTCTTCTCCCTTACACCAGGGAGACCACCTCTTCATCAGGGACTTCTGACAAAACTTGTATGCCAGACTCTAACTAGTTAATCACTGTGGCAGCCCCTGGTCTTCTGGGGACAGCTGTTACCATTTTCAGACTGATATTCACCCATGCTTAATGTCATTGATTAGTGTGGTACACTCCAACCACAACAGTGCTCAAAAGGAACGCTGCAGCAGCCAGCCCTGCCACAGCGCTCCTCTGGACTCCAGGACAGCAGGGAGGTGGACATCCAGCACTAGCACTGAATAAAAAGAACTCCAAGTCTGGAGGGGTTCATTTTGGGGTTTGCATTTCTTGGGGAGGGCAGGGGGGAGGTTCATGTTTTCATACAATCTGCCTTTTGATACAGCATCCTTCGGTGCCAAAGCCAAGGGGACACCGTAACAGCCATTCCACCCCTGCTAGATAAGGAGCGTCCAAATGTGTTGTCCTGCTTGTAACTACACTTTCTATTTCTGTTCTGAATCATGCTCAATTACAGATTATACCAACAGGGTGTATGTTTCTGGTGCTGGATGCCAAAATTATTTTAAAAAGCAATGTAGCTCACTGTCATTAAGCCAAACCAAAACTTTGTCAGTGCCAAATGTGGCACAACTGCCAACAGTTGTCTACTGTTAGACTATACCACCCATTGTGGGATCATTCTTCCTCTCTGTCTGAGCAATAAAGTGGCTGGACTCCGTTCTCCCAGAGTGACACATCAGTGCTTTACTCAAAACTGCAAACTCATTTTTGGACATAACAAAAGCCTTTTTTCCCCTCAGTTTTCCTCTAGATGACAGTTCATTTAGAAGATTTTAAGCATAATTGAGAACACAAAACTACACATATACATGACAATGAAGCTCCTAAAAATGAAGATTTTGTTGTTTTATATGTAAGCAAACCTTCATCTCTCCTGCTGGTCTACCAGAATGTCCAGCTTCTCATTAATTTCATAGACTTCAAGAAAAATACTTTTTTTCCATCAGGTTAAAATTAATGTTCTAAGGGTAAAATTTGAAAAACTTGCACCCAATCAGCAAGCCAAAACAGAACACAAAACACTTAAAAACCTGGTCCATAGTTTCTGGACTCTTATACATACTCCTTATCAGGATTTATTGACAGTTCCAAAACCTCAACCTCTCAAATACCATACTAATTTCCTATTTTAGAAACAAAGTAATACAGCAGTCTCCAAGACAGCACAACACCATAACCACGGAGAATTGCAGATTTTATGCTGATAACCACTGCACTGCTTTTCATCCAAGCTCTTCGAAGTGTCTTACAAACATCATTAAGCCATACAATGACTGAGAGATAAGCAAATGTATTAAGAGTTTTAGCCTAAGAGCTGAGCAGCTGAGGCACTTACTGAAGTCCAAAGGAGTTTTTGACTTTGACCTCCACTCAGGCAGGAATTAATGAGGAGCTCACTAATGAAACTGAAGGACCTGACCCAGGTTCCCAGAGAATTCTTTGTACAGAACCCAAGTTTCCTGACCATTGACTGGTAGAAGCTGAGAGAGTTTACACTCCAGATAAGTGTGTGCAAAATTAAAATGGATCTCTGAAGTATTTCAGAAACCCATACACAAGTCTGAACACATGTGTATTGCATTTATAATCAGACATGAAAAAACCCCAAAACCTCCTGAATGAACTAAACTGGAAAAGTAAGCCAGCAGCCAGTCTTTTACATCAATTTAATAGAAATTTACCTCAGGAATTAAGTTTCAGGAAATTAGTTTCCCTGATTTGAAGGTAGGGATATATATAAAAATTGTATTCATTACAGCAGATGCATTTTTGTGATCCTCCAACATTAGAACAGCATTAATTGTAACATTCATTTTTCATGTTATTTTTCATGTACCACTTCTACAAATTTTTAATCCCAATTCTGCTAATGATTAATTGCTAGCCTTAGAAAAGTCATTACTGAGGAACTTTTTTCTATTAAATGTTCAAGAAAAAAATGACTAAATTTTATTCTTGGCATTGCCAATGGAACTTCAGAGAAAATAAGTACATTTTTAGTCTTCTTTTAAAAAATCCCAAATATGGACAAAACATATAGTCAGCTGAATTCTCTCTTTAGCAGCCTATCCACATCATTTACACAGGAAAATATGGTAGCTTCCAAGACTTATTTCATTTAACAGTCTGTCTACACTGGGCAATCATTGCAGCGTTGTCCAGGGTTAGCAATGCCACGATATTACTAAACTCTCCCAATTCAATAAATTTCCCTGCACAAAGGCACTCAGCAGAAGTTGAGCATGTTCACACCAAGAGCTGGTACAGTTTTTACTGGAGCGTAGAAGAGAATAGCTGTTTGCAGCTGTGCTTATTTAGCTTACTTTAAACTGCTTTCCATACAGAGAGAAAACTCTTAACCCATTTGAAGAATAGTAAATGCATTACACTACTGTACTAAAATTGCATTTTCTCTATTGTTTGGGGGAGGGGGAGGGGAGGAGTGGAGGAGAGTGCTGGCCTGAAGAATGGTGGCATTTACTTTTGAAGCCTCCAACCAAAACATGACAGTAAGCAATGCAAAGTTTTATGTGGAAAGTTGTGAAATGAACAAATCAGTCCTGTAATACTAAACCACAGTTTCCCACACAGGTGCCAGACAACTGTTTACCTACACTAACAGAGATTTCACTCACACCTCCATGATTCAAGCTTACCCAAAACCTCAGCTGAAGCAATGCTGACATGCCTCATCCTCTTTACACATAGAGCTATGTTTGAAAACCACGTTCAAAGCAGTGAGTGGAATTGTTAAAAGCCTTTTTTTTCCATACCAAGTCTTTGAGGAATTCCTTGCAGAAGACATTTCAGATGCTTTGCATATCTGATCTATGCTTAACTTATTGCAGTAAGTTTGAAGGAAACATTAAGGAAGGAGTGTCTCACTTCCTTCTTCATTACCTATTAAGGGAAGGTTTAATGCCCCATGGCTTAAGCAGTGAATGGAGTCCTGTTCCAGTCAGAGAGAACATCCTCTAACGCCAAGCATACTGCATGTATGTAGGTGTCCAGGTGTTGCTAGTGGGGGCTGCAGGAGAGACCTCTGGAGAAGACTTAGGGACTGCCACATGCTGGACACAGAGGGCTCCAACAGACCCACTGCAGGGCAAGGCTGAGACCTCAGCCAAGCTGGTAGTGCCTCTAGCAAAATGTGTTTAAGAAAGGGCAAAACAGTGAGAATGAGGGGAAAAAAAATATGAGAAACAGCACTGCAAACACAAAGAAGAAGGATATGGAAGAGGTGGAGCAGGTACTTCCCTGCAGCCATTTCATTACCACAGAGGAGCAGGTATTTTCCTGCAGCCTGTGGAGAGGATCGTGCCAGAGCACATGTCCATATTGCAGCTCATGGAGGACTCCACATTGGAGCAGGTGGATATTTCCTAAAGGACTGTACTCAGTGGAGAAAATCCATGCTGGAGCAGGGGAAAAGGACAAAGAAGAGGCAGAGAGGAACTGCTATGGACTGACTGCACCACTAGGGCTGAAGGTGGAGGGAGGTAGAGGAGTAGGGAATGAAGGAGTGATGTTGAGCTTTGAAAGAAAAGGGAGGTGGGGGAAGGTGGGAAGTGACCCACCAGTTTTCTTGCCTTATTTTCTCCCCTGTCCTGTTGTGGGGGCAGAGTGAGAGAGCAGCTGGGTGGGCATCTGGCAACCAGCCAAGGTCAACCTACTACACTGAGAGAAAACAAAACGAGCTTTGTCTTTTCCTTGTGACAGAATGCGCTGTACTTGCCTCTGTGTCCTAGTAGTGAGTGCACAAACTAAAAGCCAGAAGCTCAGCTTATGGCATAAATTGTCTTTCATCACTCTCATCTTCCAGGACACATTCTGCTTATCAATAAAAAAAAGCCCCAAACCCAAAACAATGAAAACAGTCATGTGACAATATTTCCACACCTAAGGTTTTGAAATGTAAGAAAATGACGATTTCTCTCTCCATTATTATATGTCTATTATTGTTCTACCAAAGTATGGTAGAACACACAGAGTACAGGTTTCTCATATATACAGTCTGCAATGAGAAAATATGTTTGTTCACAAAAAGATCTGTCCAACACAGAAAATTTATCAGATAAACTATTCTGGTATAATAGAATATCTCTTTGAAAAGCTGGCTTTGGAATAAAAGCACCTTTTCCTTTTCTAAAGCATCTTTTTTCACTTTTAAAACACCTGTTCCCATGACAGTAATTTATACTGGAATAACTAATAGAGTGTAAATTACTTTTGATTTTGTGTATTTACATCTAGAGTGGCAAAGAAGCATGAAAGAAACAAGGTTATTCTTTTAAAACTAAGGGCAAACTCAGGCCTCTTCAAAAAATGAAATAGCTGATTACTTTTGTGCTACATTTCATTGCATTATATTTCAAACTACTAGAACAATACATCTGTTTTTTCAATTTAATATTTTAACCAGATCCACTCCCAGATAAGTTCATTCCCTGACTACCTAAACACTTCCTGCTATCATGAAGTAGAGATCAGCAAAGTGGGGAGACAACAAACCACCAGCGCCAGGCCAAGAGAAGGTTGATGTGGGAAGCTGGGTGGAGGGGGCTGATGGGGAAGCAGCAGCTATCCATAAGGTCATCTCAGCTGTTTCATGGAGTTGCACCCTTAAATTTACCTGAATATATGAAACACTTCACTGTGAAATAAAAGAAGATGTGTCAAAGCCTAAAGGGGTTAACATAAGAAACAATGGTTACTATGCAAGGGAAATAACTGATTTCTTGACTGTGGAATTTATTTGATGGAGGAGCTTGTACTCTACTTTTAAAGTCTCTAAGTCAATCCTGTAATTTAAAAATTCAGCAGAAAAACAGTAAAGAACTAGTATAAAAAAAGTAACTGGAAATAAAAAAAAAGAAAAAAAAAGTAATTTTGACTAACAAGCACTCTTCATCACTGACCCCTTTCACATACACTGTCTCTCTAAATTTTATGTTAGTGGAAACACCACCATTCCTTGCAAACACACATACCAAAAAGAGCCCCAAAAAAAACAAAAGACAACTTTGTAACCTATCTAGAATTCCTGGTAAATTAGTACATACTCATCATATACCCAATTCAAATGTAAAGTGCATAGTTTTCTGGCAGAATTCTCACAAAATTCCTCCAGACACTCAGCACGCGTGCACAGGCAAACAGTATAGAATTTTTGAATCAGTAAGTCATTTGGAAGAATCTCCAGAAGTGTGCCGAGGCATGCTTCTGGTGCTGAGCCAAATTATGTGCTTCTGTTTGTGGCTTTCAAATATGGATTAGACAGATGCACAAGCATGTACTATTTGGCAAGTAGTGACAATAGCCTACTCTGAATTTAGCAATTCAAGCTTCACTTAAGTTTTACTAGGTGAATGAAAAAAATTAATGACACATTGTTTGCACACTGTCTTTATATCCTTTTGCCATCTTCCTGCCCACTTGCCAAAGACAAGAAGCCCCTGTAATTCCAGAACGTCCTCATTAGATAATTCTAGCACGGGAATTTCAAATGGAAGGTTCAAATGTCAAGTGCATTTAAAATGGAGCTTGCATCTGTACTTGCTGTTATTCTAAGACACCTCAAAAATTCCAAGTTCCACTGTGGAAATCTCTAATACTTCAACTTCTGTCCTCAAATCCATTCGGAAATTAGTTAAAGGCAAAATTATTTAGAATGCCAAAGTCTTGTGCCTAGATTGTGCCATAGGTAAATACAGACTTCTGCACAATGCATACCGTGGGTTCACGGTCTATTACCAACGCTCACAGAGCTCTTCTTCCTTTTACTCACTGCCATATCATTGAATGATATACCTAGGGCAATACTTCTTGATTCTCTACGCTTCAGAGCAGGAATTTCAAAAAAGGTTTTATTCTAGATTATGCAATTATTACAACATTCTGTAAATAAAAGACTTCAATCTTCATTTTAATCTGAATTTACCAGGACTACAAACAAAAGTGCCAACAACTCCTATAGTTTACAAATAAAATGTCATGTAAGGTCAATGCATTTGCAGTCTGTCACTTTTGTCAGTTTATAGGTAAGAATAATAGTTTAGTTACACCTGGAAAAATGTACAGAAACCAGGAAACTTTAAAAAAAAAAGACAGAAAGGATTAGATACTGACAGTGGCTCATTGTTAATTGAGTCCCATGTGTGAAAGCTACAGAAAAATTAGTTTATACAGCTGCTGCTATTTGTCAAAACATTGCTAACAAGGTACACATGTTAAATCTGAGCGTCTCCTTTCAGTCTCTAAAAAAGAATGACCACACTAAATTCTATGACAAACATTAAATGAAAAAAATCACTGTTACTTCCTGGAGAATTCAACTATTTCAGATTCTTCTTATTATTTTATTATGACAATAAGCATTTTTTAAACAATTTTCCATCAAATGAAAACAGTGTTTGGAGAGTACAGAGGTAGGAACAGAGGGAAAGAGAGGGTTAAATCCTAGTAAATTCTCCTATCTCCAAGTGTAAGTTTCCAAGGACTGTTTTGAAATTAAAAAAAAAAAAAAAGTAATGTTGCAGTCATTACCAGCAGAAACCAAGATCTTTTAAATCAAAAGCATCCATAAGTCAATAAAAACTGAAATACTGTGTTCTGAAAATAATGGGAACTTACATTTNCTATTTTACAAACACCAAAAAAAAAAAAAAACCAAACCCAAAAAAACCACAGTACAGATAGCAGTAAAGGAGGAAAATCTACAACTAGGAATCACAGAGAACAAAGTAGTCTCGAGGAAGCCCATCCATCCAGCTCTCCATGCAAACTGCGGACAGACAACCAGGTCTTGCAAAGAGGGCAGGTAATTAGCTGCAGCCACCCCTGATGCTGCTGTACTAGGTCATGTTACAAGGGTGGGCTACATTGCTAAGTGGCAGCTGGGTACTTCAAAGAGAGTCTGCTAGAGCCACTAGCTGCATCTGAAAAGCAACACCATTGCCCTCCCCTAACACATGGCCTGCCTCATCCCTGTCACTTGAGCTGGAAAGGAGCTATTTGAGAGGTCAGCGATGACCACTCCCTTGTTCACATTGCTATTACAAGTATGGGTGTGTTTCCATGGTATTTTGCAGGCAGCCGTATGCAAGCCTTAACTGTGCCGTGAGCCAGCTGGTCAGAACTGAGTGCCTTCTAGTTGCTACAACGTGCTTGGCTGGCTTGGAATGTAGAGAAAGTTTGCTGGGTCTGCTTACAAGGCAGCAAATAAGTATGTCCCAATTTTGCTTCAATTTCCTTAACATAACTACTATCTGATCCACGTTAGCACAGCACACCTCCCTGGAAGGTGAGCTCAGATTTCTTTCTGCAAGAACTAGGTTGTCAAAAAGATGCCCAGCTACAGCACAGTTCACAGCAGTGCCCAGAAAGATCCTTAAATATGTAATTGTGCTTTGCTTTGTAAAATGAGACACCAATAAGATAGTACCATGCAAGACTAATGCAAAAGGAAGTCTGGTCGAGTCTCCTAGAACCAACACAAAGCATACCTATAAATGAGAGCAGAAAACCAGCCCTAACTTTCAGTAGTTGAGCACATATTCATATGACCTATTTGACTGGGCACAGGGACCAGGCACTGGGTGTTAGAGTTTCCTTTTCAAGGAAAATTTTGCCATGGATCTTTCATTTGGCCTCAAGGAAGTTACTTAATACCTCAACTGAAGAAACTTCGTAAAGACCTCTTGCTGCCTGTCATATATACTTAGACTTTTCAGTAGACTCAGTACACTTAGAAGGTGTCTCTTGTTTGTCTTCTCAGGTCTCCCCTGTTGGGCTAAACTTTTTTCATAATCTAAATTATGAAAGTTTTTCATCTTTTCACATGTTGAGAAGAGAGGGGGTGTTCAGGAAATTAAATATTTCTTGTGTCGAATACAAGTCTGCCTCAGTAACAAAACTGTATTTAAATAATTGTATGATTATGGCAAGGAGAAATTAAAAACGCATGAACCACAACAAATAAACTATATTCTATATATACAAAGCACATTTAAATTTAACTGCCAAATAACAAAAAATAATTGGACCTATAAATGTATGTATGCAATTGAGTTGAATCCCTTAACATTAAGACTTATATAGTTACAGAAAACCTGTTGTATCTTAGTCTTAATTAAACTCATTTCAACCTTACAGGCAGCTGCCTCATTTAAATACATTTAACAAATAATAGCAAGTAAGCCAGGCAGGGAACATTGTCTATGACACCTCACAGTTGAACGTTGACATACATGCTGTAACCTTGCTTACATACTTGCATCACTAATGGCAAAAACTTCACCAGTTCCACACAGCTCAAATGCCAGGTTACTGTAGAAAACTATTATCTGCAATTTACAGTTTTGCTGAATCAGAAGGATGAAGTGGTAAATAAATACAACAAAAAAGAAAGTCACAAAACACAGAACTTAAGTGTTCTTTATGTGGTCACATAAACACAACATACAGTGGTAAACCCTCCCCAAACTGAATTTAAGTAGCAATTATCATGAAACCAAAAGAATGTATAGCAGTGATTCTGCCCTGTAATTCTTATTGGATGTACTGCATCAATGGCATTCTTTAACTTCACTTTTGTAATGTGCTGCTAAGCTAGGAACATGGATCTAATTATAGTTGTTGGCTTCTCTCTCTGTAAATCATGCAGAGATAAACTGCTAATAGTGAACATACATACTACAAATAATTATGTTTTGACTATATAGGTAAAGGAGACCAAAGAATCTGAAATCACCAAAAAGAAAGCCAACGACAGCAATAATAAAGATCCAGCCAGAAAGCACATCAAGGTCACTGATGGCTTCCACTAATTTGCTGCAGGCCAAAAGTTCATTTCATTCACATGAGCAAATGCATTCACATTATAAAACAGAAGCTTCTTTAAAAACTGGACTTGCTTAGGGGCCTCAGATTTCTCACTTTTCAACAAATGTGTGAGANATCTGTAAGACACTTTTATTTTTATACCGTTATCTGGATTAAAGCTGTGCCAGAGTCATACATTTGTGGTTTCCAAGATGAACCTCTTAAGTCTTCTCATAGAAATAAGCTCTTGAATTGTGTATTTTTTTTTTCACTTCTACGGAGCGTTTGACCTGCCTGCAAAAGAACTGTCCATGCTACCCAAATAATTTTTACCAATGAACACAATACTAATAATCTTCACCATTTCTTGCAAGTGACTA
>VZTM01039690.1:6457-22104 GCA_013400555.1 Jacana jacana | reverse complement strand
AAAATACAAGAAGAATGCCCCTTGCACTTACAAAACTGGGTAAAGGCCGAGGCAATGGAGGGGGGCAGGCGGGTGGAGGGAGAGAATAAATTAAGATTCTTTTCTCCTTTCTCTCTCCACCCACCCCTCAAATGGAATACAGCATTGGATATGCATATTGTCCTTTCCCAGCATCAAAGCCTGGAACTGCAAACATTTTGTATACAGTAACTTTACCATGGAGACAGAAGAAGAGAGACTACTATTCAGAAGTCAACGGACCTGTCCAGCGCTGGGTTTTCAAAATCAGTGCCATTGGCAATGGAGATGGCACCTTCCACCACCCCCTCCACATACTCTCTTTTGGAGGCTCTCTGCTGCACCCCCTGCCTGTTCTTCCCTCGTCCCACATTGTTATCTTCTCTCACCTTACCCATTCCCCGCATCCCCCCAGGTTCTGGCATCCACCTCATCCCCCCAGGTTCTGGCAGGAGCTGGGCTACTGCTGCATGGCCACTAAGGAGTCAAATGGTGACAGACTCAAAAAAAACTAAAAAGTGGCAGCTGCCTCTGAGGAGACACGTACTCTGGGAAGCTGGGAAATGCTGGCACATTTAATCATCACCTATGCTGCTGATGCTCAGCAATGCAGCTACTCTAACGCTCAGGTATCTGCCACCCAGGTAATAAGAAATGTGCCAGCATGGCACTGGTGAGGCCCCACCTCATATACTGTGATCGGTTTTGGGGCCTTCACTCCAAGAATGAGATTGAGGTGCTGGAGTGCCTCCAAAGAAGTGCAATGAAACTGTTAAAGGGTCTGGAGAAAAAGTCCTGCAAGGAGCAACTGAGGGAACTGGGGTTGTTCAACCTAGAGAAAAGGAGGCTGAGGGAAGACCTTATCACTCTTTACAACTATCTGAAATGAGGTTGTAGCAAGGTGGGTGTCGGTCTCTTTTCCCAAGTAACAAAGGATAGAATACCAGGAAATGGCCTCAAGTTGCACAAGGGAAGGTTTAAGATGGATATTAGGAAAGATTCCTTCACTGGAGCTGTTTGTCAAGCATTGGAGCAAGCTGTCCAGGGACATGGTTGAGTCACCATCTCTGAAGGTATTTAAAAGACATGTAGATGTGGTGCTTACGGACATGGTTTAGTGGTGGACTTGACAGTGTTAGTTTAATGGCTGAACTTGATTACTTTTAGGGTCTTCTCCAACCTAAAGGACTCTGATTCTATGTGCCACGTTCAAATAGGTCGTGTACTACCAGTGATACAGAAATGAGCCTTGAGAGTCAAAGTCAGGAATCCTTGTCAATAATGCACATAGTAAGTAGTATGTGTGGCAAACACCATTTACTCAAATTGGAAACTACATATCAAAAAACACATTAATGGCCATTGTCAGACTCATATGCATATATTATTATTAGAAAATAAAACACACATATAACTGAGAGAAGTTCAAATGAGCCTGCTCTGCTTACGCCAATGAGTATACATTTCCAGAGTAGGTTCACATCACCCTCTGGGAAACCACAGCAGCAGTGTACATAAAACAACATGAAGATGCCATATGAATGCAATTTTGCTGCTTTCAGGACCCACATGAGCTTGCTCAGATCTCACCGTGATATCTTTATCTGTGTTATACCATCTAGGCAAACTTCAGCTAAATCAAATTTTAAAATTCTAGAGCGTATTTGCAACTTATAGGCAATGTGTAGATTAAACATTAAATTCATGGAATCATAGAATCATTTTGGTTGGAAGAGACCCTTGGGATCATCAAGTCCAACCATCAGCCCTACTCTACAAGTTCTCCCCTACACCATATCCCTCAACACCACATCTAATCTACTCTTAAACACAGTCAGGGATGGGGACTCCACCACTTCCCTGGGCAGCCAATTCCAGTGACTGATCGCTCTTTCTGTGAAGAATTTTTTCCTAATGTCCAGCCTAAACCTACCCTGCTGCAGCTTGCAGCCATTCCCTCTCCTTCTATTGCTAATTGCCCTTGAGAAGAGACCAGAAGTTCTGTTCTCTGTGTTTTGACACCTGTTTGCAGGGTATTACAATGGAAGTCAGGCACTGCATACACACATTTGCTACAATAAAACTGTCACTAATCATTGTTTCTCAAAATAAAATGCATAACTGTTACTGTTCAGTGGTCATATGTACATGGTCTGATATTGTTACTTCATAGTGTCTCTCCTTAACTGCGCCTGTTGGTCTCAGACACAGGCTGCCTATTGATGGCAAAAGAAGTGTCATGAGCACAGGGAAGACAGAATGTAAGAAAAAGTCTATGTATAGCCCTCTCTGTAGGTTCCTCACCAGATGGAATAGGGAGTTCTGTTTTAATGCTCATTCTACTGTGAAACGCATCAGCAAACTGAAGTTACCATTAATATGGCTTGAATCCTGACAAGGTCAAACTGGTTGGACTATATTTAAAAACACTTTTATCTTACCGCAATAGGATAATGTGTTCTAAGACTATATACTGCAGGAACATAAGACTCGTCTGCTGATTTAACCTAGGCTCAGAAGCTAATGCTCTGCACCATGCTTCAAGTTAATTACTCTGAACAATGCAGGAGAACAGCACAGGACTCCAGCACAGCAGCAAGAGAATTAGTATGCCCTCCTGATCAAAGCAAACTATGCAGGCCATGTCCAGGGAAGCAATTACAAAACTGCAGAAGTCTGAGAGAGAGTTTGGGTGATTTTATTTGCTCGTTATTTGTGAAGACAAAGCACAGAAAAGGAGCAAATTTGACTACTGCATTAACATCATTGGACCCTGATGTTACAAAGGACAAGAGATCACCTGAACCATCTCTCTGTGATCAACTTGATCAAGTTTAGGAGTGTCATTTTGCTAGATGCTTCCTAAACCTTTTCCTTGATAAAAATAACCCATTTTCCTCTCTCCATCTACGTTGCCCTCATCATTGGAAAGTTACTGTTTTTTTCTCCTGAATAAAATCTTTCCTGATGAAATGTTAAGAATTTATTTCTTGTCCTACTTACAAGGAGGCTAATTAGAAATCTAAAAAGTGTCTGGCTACCTTAAAATAATTCTTTTTTTTCCCCCCCTTGCACAACACCCAAATCTAGACAGCATTGAACAACATTATACTGTAAATCCTTTCAGTTGGACACAATTAGTGGTGTGTGAGTTCTTCTAACAGCTTTTGCAATTTCATCCTAGGTCTTGGTTGACACTACTGAACAATCAATATTGTTATTTGACTCTGCAATGATACTAGTCCTACACCTGAAATATGTCTTTGAATGTACATTCTTTACATCACACAAATGTTAGAGGACAAAAACCAGATTAATTGCTAGCTCTAATGCTGTGTTTGTGAGTGCTAAGAAGTCATTCCAAATGTTCCAAAAAGGATTAATGCAGTATAACAAGTCTATTTAATTACTGAAAGACCAGAGATCCTCATTTTACTATAAGCAGCTTTTCCTTTATTTGGAGGCTGCAAATAGAATAGAAATCATTACAGAACAACTCTAATTCTTGTCCCAGAATATTCAAGTTATAGCAGCAATATAGTGAAAAAAATATGTGAAATGCCAGGAAGGACTATATAAATACAATACATTTGTGTATGACAATACAAGATTAGGCATGTTTTAAAATATAACAGCACTCCTCACTATAGTTACAATGCAGAAACAATTCTTATGCTCTATGTAACAATGTGATACCTGTTTCCTTAACTATAATAATAAAAAAGGCAGCAATTAAGGCAGCTAAAATTATTACAAATAGTTTTATAAAAACATCCCCTCACGTTTAATAAAATGAAAGAAATCCATGACTCCTACAACATAAGCCTTTATAGATGAATGAACTGCAGGCAGTGAAGTAACTTATGAATGCATATATGGTAAAATCACAACTTGTTATAGAATCCTTTAAATTGTGTGCCTGAATCTAGACAGCCCAATCAATTTTTCCAATTCTCCTTTCTGCGCAAGCTGGTTATTCTTTAACTGGAAGATAAACAATAGCATAACTTTTGATGTTAACCCTGAGCTAACTATAACTGCCCTATTGCAGTGTTGCATGGGTAAAATGCATGGACAGATTTCATTTTTATAAATTAATGTCACTTCCCTCTCTGAGAAGTAGAAACAGTAATTTTGTAGGTGCTGGTGTTATATCTGGTTCATTACCAACCCTGAAATATCATCTTAAAGGAAGGAATGAGGAAAGCAAAGACTTAAGGAGTAAAAGTAGAGAGCGCACTGAGATCATAAAGCACAAGTGACTAATTATTTAGGTGAGTTTCAGTACCACCAGCAGGGGCTTCAGGCAAAGGTATGTCCTTTAAGACCCTGGACTAACCCCTTACAAACCAATGGTCTCCTTCTTAGCTGCCTCATAAATCAGAGCTGCCCAGGTCTGGGAGATGAAACAGGATGACCAGCATATGCCAGGTACAAGCACACTGTCCCATTCACTTGGGGTTCATCTCACACCACAGCCCAAACTCCTGACCTTTCACCCTCCTCCCATGCTGGTGTCCTTTGGTCTGAGCTACTGGCCCACTTGACTCAAAAACAAGGGCTCAGAGTGAGGAGAGGGATGGGGAACCAGAATGAGCTCAAAGGTACTACAGATGCTTCCTCCATGCTGGGTCAGCTGGATGAACCTACATATAACTGCCAGTGAGGTGATGATTCCTTCTTTTATCTTTCTTCTCTACAGTATTTTTTCTCTTCACTGACACAAGGCAAGAAAACTGTGACAGCTCCCTGAGCACACCAAAGACCCTGCACGGTGGTCCCATCCTTAAGGGCCAGCCCTGCACCGGGCTCCAGCAGACTGAAGCACAGGTGACCCAAGGAGTGCTCCCACTCCACCAGAGACCCAGTCTCCCATTGCAGACCAGCTCTGCAGCATGGTTTCTCTCCAACGCCCTCTCCCACAGAGAGGTACCACCGCAGGGCTTGTGGTGGAGGAATGCTTTGTGCTGGCCCTCTCTGCTTGGGCAAGTTTCTTCTGTCTGGGCATGAGAAAACTGGGTAAGACATTTCTTTAAAACACAGAGCCCACTCTGGGGCTGGGCACCGGCACAGGGAATTTTGTTTGCAGTAAAATACAGGAAGGGATATAACTTTTCAGCTGGTACATGTCAGTGTTTTGCAGCCCTCACTGGGGCACAGGTTGCAAGCTGGTGCTCTCCCACCTGGGGACCAGAGGTGCAGAGAGAATAAGCAACCTGCTTAGTCACCTGGGGAGCCACAGAAAGGGCTGGGGACCAGGACAAGGATTTTGAAGTCCTTGCATCTAAACACTGAGTCATACTTTACATTGCCATCACAGTGATAGCATTCGAGCTCCTTGAATCAGTGTTACCACTCTCTTCATTCAGAGGAAGTATTAAGTGCAATTAAAAATCACAGCTAGATTGTGGAATTTCACACTGAAAGAAAAGGGTTAGTCATTTGCTAGTGCATAGGAATGCTGTATGTACATATACAATTCAGGTTTTCATGCTAAGGGTTTCAATTAAGAACATACCAATTATCTGATGACCACTGGATTACAAATTCATTTGGTTTTAGTTGCACCAGTACTAGCATATGAGCTTTCTTAACCCAATAAGGCAATATCATGTCATCAGTTTTTTAATAGATCCAGTCACTGATTTCTAAAGGCTTTCTAAAGCCCCAGCACAATGCAGCAGGTGATTAGACATAATACCCATCTCAAAAAACTAAACTATCCTAACAGTCAAATTGTAGGTAATTACGGGAAGCACAAAGCTTAGATCAAGAAGCAGACATTAGCATCAGGGACGTTGATAGTAGGCAGCCTGTCAGAATATGAGGTCCAATGACTCCCCTCCCTCACCACGAGGAACTCTTAAGGACAAATAGTTTCCCCTAGAAACAAAGCATTTAAGAAAAAAAAAAAAAAAAAACCAAAAAAAAACCCCCAAAAAAAAACCAAAAAAAAAAACCACAACAACAAAGGCAGAACACAAAGGTTGTTATTTCTCCCCTTTAGATAAGCTTAGATAGTACATCAAGCATAGCATGTGATAAATGTCCTTTGCTTTAGAGACCACAGTTGTTTTTTAATACAATCTGTGTCTTTGCAAAAGTGATGTTTTGGTACTGAAGTAACCAAATAGCCTTACGACATCAACATGAAATGCTTCTCCATTGCATACCAAGAAATTATTTTTATCATTCTTTTTTCCTAAAAATCAAAATTGTGTGCACACCCATTACATTTTCATCATTAAAAATTTTCAAAGGTGAACTTTCCTCTCAGCACACCCCACTCAAACAACACTCACACTGACTAAAACTGATGGTGTTTGTCTTTGAACAACATAGTGAATTCATGCAGCCTAACAGAGAAACACACTGCAGCTTGAGAGAGGATGGAGTTTCCCTCCAGCCCCTAGAAAGCCTCCTGCCACTCTTCCACTGAGAAGGCCTGCCCGTTTGTCCCCACTGCTGTCAGCAGACAAAAAGGGGTGACATCAGGAGGACATCCAAGGGAGGACAGGACCACTTGGAGGGACACTGCAAAGCCTGCTGGGGTGTAAATTTGGGGCCAAGCTCTTCTTGTCAGCGATTGCAACAAAGAACTAGAGGAAGCGGCATGGCTGCTGAACAATGGAGAGGTCAGGCAGTTCGCAGCCATTTCATGACCCAGACAAGTCAAGGTCAAGAGATTCAGGTAGCAACTTGGCCTGGGCATGAGTTACAGCACAAATGAATTGTTTTAACAAATCGGCTTTGGTCAATTAAACCTAACAAGACATGTTGCATCACGTAGCAGGGTTCTTGACACCAAGGCCAGGAGCTCAGGCCAGCCTCGTAAAACACGTCTTTTAACATGGCATAACAAATTTAAGGTAATCCATCCAGAAACTGCAGATGTCAGAATAATAAAATACAAGTCATTTTGACTAGGAGATGTTTTCACACTTTTAAATCAGGGACACTGGAGTGTAGTGATCCTTTCAACACATCTAGCGTCCTTTTCAATGGCATTAATCATGCAATGGAAAGCTGATGCTACAGTAAATATACTTGCTATCTCTCAGACACAGGGCACTTCTGTAATGATCTTCTAAGCAAATCCAGCGTTTCATCAGAAAAGGCTGAAAATGGTTTGGCATTTTTCGGCCAATGTAATCCATTAGCAAAATAAAGTATATCTTCACTTAATATTTTAATTATATTTATTGTCTGAAGACATGGAGTTTGTGATTACTGGGTTCGAATGTGTGCACATTTCTTTGTTTCTATTTTGAAAAGAATTGTGTAAATCCTATGACATTTTTCTCAGAAGACACCTTGTGAAGGATAGGACAAGGTAGCTGACTGAAAATAAAAATACAATGCTAGATTAAAGATAAAAAGTCCATACTTATCTTTCACTTGCGTAAATTCATCCTTTATGAAAATATGTATAGTAATTCAGGTTAATAAAACTTGAAGAATATCAGTACAAATATATAAATAATATGTTCAAGACCTAAATGTTTAAAATTCTCAATTGTCAAATTACTTCAAAGAATATAGAATATACTTACTTGTGCACAGCATTTGCATCAAACAAGCATCAGAAAACTTATCCTATTTCCTCATTTCTTGACAGACACACCGAGTTTCTCAAACAGAGTTCCCTAACTGTTCATTTTTGTCTTTGGCTTTCCTGATCACTCTCTAAGGAAGAACAAGGGGAATAATTTTGTGCCTTTTCCAGGTGTATTTTTTTCACAGGGCAGAGGGGGGTGAGGTGTAGTGAGGTGGCAATAATTAAAGGTCCTCTTAAAGCCATAGAGATGCCTTTTGTGAAGGTGCCCATATGGGAGGACAATGAAAACCGTAAACATTTCCCTTCTGTTCTGCAGATGATGGGCAGCTACTGTTAAAAAGTGCAGGGTTTATCCATTGGGAAAAGAACATGTAATGGTTGAAAGGGCTTCAGCTAAGCTTTTGCACCATCCTTTCCCCAGTGCCATATCATGGCAACTTCTCCTTAATTCAATTCTATTTCTTAGAATAATAAAAAATAGTTTAAAAGGTTCCAAATTCTGTAAGTAGTTAGGAGGAAACTGATATTAAAATTACATCAATGTCCCTATAATTTTAAGTCACCTTTTTGAGGTGGCATGGGGGGCAAGAGAGATGTAACACACAGCAGTCATGGGACATGAAGGCAATGGTTAAAACCATCCTCAGGCTGGTTAAAAAAATCCAAAACACTATTATTGATAAACACACTGTAAAATATCAACCCTTCCTCAGACAGAATTTCCCACAAAAGCCAAGTCTGAAGTGCCCATCTCCCACCAACTGTGGAAAATAAAAAAAAACTAGAACAAAAGCCACATGCCAATCATGAGATTCCTAAGAAATGGCTAACGAAACATATTTATTTAAAATTTAAAAAGCAATATATGCTTCAGAAAAGTAAAGAAACTCTCTGAGAGGACAGTTGAGGGTGGGGGACAGTATAAGAAAGTAATCTTTTTGTAAATAAAAAGGTGGGAGGAAAAGATTAACACTTGTTCCAGAAGAATTTTCCCAACTTCACACAAAACTCACTGTTCCCAAGCAGTACAATATACACACCCAAATCAACTCTCTTTTCTCTTGGACAAAGCTAGTATTCTAAGATTTACGTCCCTTTTACTAGCTTCTGAGCCTTTCAAGCCTCTTGTAATCCAGGCTTCTAGCAACCAGAGTTCAAAAAAAAAAAAAAAAAAAAAAAAAAAAAAGAAAAAGAAAAAAGGAAAGACAGAGTAAAATCATGAAATATCCCTGTAACAAATGACATCTTGTCTGACATCTGTCAAACAAATTGGCTCACCATGCAGATCTTCCTTTTTCACATTCACCTAGCTTCTGGAAAGTGTCTCTAGGTAAGGGATTTCTTCTCCACCACACAATGGAAGGAGCAACCCTATTCAATTAAGTAAGCCATTTAACTTGGTCTTGAGATCATCCCAACTCAAGTGATTAGAGCCAAGCAACACATAGCCTTGTTGTTGGAACATAACACTTTAGGAAGCCTCTGGAATTACTGTGCTTGGCACTGTGGTATGCTGCTCCAAAGACCAGATCTTCAGAGGGCTGCCAGTCCTTGAGATGTCTATGTTACTACACTAGCAGCGGGGAGGAGGAAAAGGCAGAAAAGCAAAGAAGGAGAGAAAGCTAGAAAAAGAAACAGACTTGACAGCAATCTCATGCAATTAACTTTAAAATCCAACCTGCAGTAGTATTTAGTGTTTAATTATTTTAATGAAGTTTTTACAGTTACAATGAATTCAATATGCATGAAAATTAAGAAATGTAAAACATAAATCTCTGCTGTTATTTGAAGCATTTCCTTAGTGAATTAGTGGCCTTATTTATGGTTTTAAAGTGGTTTTTTTGTTCCCAGTATTGTTCTTCTGTCTGAAACTACCGTGAAGCAAGAATCTTCTGTTTTCTTTTCTATTCTTTTCTTTACTTTATAGCTTCTTGCTGTCAATCTAAATGACATCCATAAATTAACACTGACCTCTAAATTTTCAACTAGTTGCACAGAATTTATTTAACCATTAGCCTCCTTTGTCTTAAACACAATTAATGTCATTTAACCCTGTGAAAAGGACTCCCCTTCAGGTACCTGGCAAGAAAAAGTAGAATGAGCTAAAGCCTCCTTCCTAAAATGTATATATATTTCATTTCTGACTGCAGCAGTAAAATTAAATATGGAAAATTCCCCTTCCTTTCTCATGAACCTGTCATGTGACTCATAACCCTGTCCTGATGGAAACTAAATCAAAAAGGAAAAATAATGCATATTTTGAACTCTTCAGATCTACTGTCCAAATGACAGTTTACACATACACATTCTAGAAAATTAAAATTGGTGGGTGATCTTTTTAAATGGTTTAATATCCTACATCTTTATAAACAAAGAATCTATAATCATCAATTGCAAAACACTATTACTCCCATATAGACACCAAATTAATCTCCATCTCCTAACAACAAATGTCTTTCCTGCTGTGATTTTCAGCACAATAGAGTGACTTGATATAGTAGGCATCCAAAATTTCAGTTCAGTAAACTAGAAAATAAATAAATACAGTGTCTTTCTCAGTTGATACAAAAATTTGTTTGGTTGGGTTTTGTTAAATTACACTCTCTGGGTGCCCAAAGAGACTGGAATTAAAGTTTAAAACAGGTTTATTATTCCCTATCAGAGTCTTAAACTACAAAAAACTCTTCTCAGATGAGACAAGATAAAATAGAAACTCAGACTTCTGCTTCTGCACTGATTTCTGATTCAAAACTGAGATTTAGTGCAAGGGATCAGCATGCAACTTTAGAGTGTAAGTGACAAGCTCCGGGAGCACCTAGATGCCTATAGGTACAGTCAGTAATAAGTCCTATTTCCTGTTGTTCCCAGTGTAACTAATCTTTTGTGTGTGTGTACACTCCAACAAATCACCTCGTACCTTGACATATCCTTCTGCAAAACAGGTTAAATGTTTTACTGTGTGTTCCCACATAAAGTATTCAGAAGGAGGCAAATCATTAAAGTTAATGGAAGTAGAAACAATCAGCAATTCAACGGATTGATTGATTCTTCTAAGCCTATTATTTTTTTATTAATTGTATGTGGAAGCATCATTGCACACCAGAAATGCAGACCATCATCCAAAATCCATCTGGGTGGTGTGACATTTAGACATATGACCATTATATGACTTGTGCCAAAAGGAGACCGTTTAAAACATAAATTTGATTGTGATTTTAAGTACAATTTCTGGTAGACACGGCCAATTAACAAAACTAATTTTATTTACAATTTTTAAATATGAAAAGTGTTGTTATAATACTCCTACCTCATTGGTTTTCTGTCCTTACTAAATGAAAAATGAAGTATAACATGAAGGTGACTAGGCAAACCTATTTCAAAATTTGCGCTCCCTAAAGAAATTAATTCTCAAAACTCAAAAAGGGTAACAAAACCGAGATACCCAGGGAGTTCACCCACCCAGTCCCGCAGCTCTGATTATGTTACACCCGGGAGGATGCGTTTTTCTAAGTGAGCCAGTTGCGCACATGTTGCCTTCAGGGCCGCCTTCAGTGACAAAATGACATCCGCCGCACTGGGGCAAGGAGTACCAGTTTGCCGGCACGGAGGGAGGAAGGCAGGAAGGCAGGAAGGCAGGAAGGGAGAGAGGGAAGGCAAAACCCCGTCCCGCATCCCTGCAGATGCGGCGCCCCGCGCGTCCCAGCTCCGGTGACGCGAAAACGTGCTTATCCCCCGCGGAAAACCTGCCACCGCCAATCCAGGGGGATAGAAGCGGGTGGGCGGCAGCCCCGACGGCCCCGCAGACATCCCCCTCCAGCACCGGCGACCCGCCAGGAGGGTCCCGCTCACAAGCCTCTCCCCGGCCCCGGCGGCAAGAGCCAGACCGCACCCGCCCTCTCTCCCTCTTCTCTCTCTTCCTTTTTTACCCTGTCCCCCCTCTTCCCTTCCCCGCCAAGGGACAGGACACAGTCTGGTGGTTCAGGGACTCACATAGGCCAGGCTTCCTTCTGTGCAGCCCTTTGGGCAGAGCTGCTAATCCTTCTTATTAATTAACGAGATAATAGCAGTTAACCGGAAAGCAATATTAATGCTAACTATCTAGGAAACTTCCAACAGAAATTATTTAGTCTTTTTGCTGATTTTCAAAGTCATGCAGCTGGAACTGCAGCAGCATCTTAATGGTTTAAGAAGTTTTAAAAAAAAAGAGTGCCTGAACAGTATTGGACTAAGGACATCCACATCTATTTTCTGCCCTCCTTCTTGGATAAAGATCCTCCCCTCCCTCAACTTTTGAGTTTATTAACAGCTGGGGATGTGGGCTCCCCCAATTATATCACTCTTACACTAGGACAAAGGAGAATGTAAACAGTAACATGACTGATCTGAGAAATGTACGCTGAGAGGCACATGCATCAAAAACACTTACAAATGTTTACAATTTACATGTACCACTGCTTCAGTCCTCTAAACTCCTAAAGCATTTCTCAAGGTCTACTATGCTTTATCCGCTAAGCACTGAAATACCTAACATCAAGTTTGCATTTTATTTATGCTGAAAAAAAAAAAAAAGAAGGCAGTAGAGATGAGGCGGGTATTAGGAATTCTGCAGATGAGGCACATTGCTGTAGATATTTTATGTTTTAGAAAAAACAGCAATGAGATTTTTAATTATTTTTTTTCTTAATTAGCTATTGTAAGAGTAAGTAAAACATCGATCAGAAGAAGGGTTTTATATTATCTAGGCTCTGTTGCAGCAAACAAGTACTGCAGCTTTCATTCACTGATTGTCAAAAACTTTCCAATGTGCCCACTGCAATGCGGATGCCAACCAACGAATCAAAGGCATTCAGCAACTAGACAAAGAGGGTCTGATGCCAACCTCGGTGCCACTGGCAACCATTATTGGCATCAAGCACATTGTCTGCCTTTTTTTTTCCCCTCTCCTGGCACTCGACAAACAAAATGGCGGTTCTTGTAGCAACGGGAACACAGCACAAGCGCTGCACTGAATCAAATACCATCAAATGATTTTATGGACTGAGATGTGTTTCATACCAAGCGATAGGCACTCTCTGATGCCTGACAGAAAAATTAAAAAAAAAACAAAAACAAAAACAAAAAAACTCACAAAAAAAACCAGCAAAAACAACAAAAAAAAAAAACCCTCGGTTTTGACATCAGAAACAACTTTTATGACATTTTTAAGGTTTGGGCTTTTTAAAAACTCAGAGGGAGAGGGACAGGACCTGATACACGCAACATGCACAGCCCTGCAGAAGCATGTTGCAATTAAGAATTATTTTGGTATTAAACATTGATCACAGTGTGTACGTCCCATTTTCTTCCTCCATTTCAGTCAAAAGAGCAGTATTACAACCTAAGCCAAACCTTTTTTTTTTTTCTTTTTTTTTTCTTTTTTTTTCTTTTTTTTTCTTAAGATCCTAAAGTATAAGAGCATAAGAGGGCAGTAGAAAGAGAATGGGGGGGGGAGGGGGAGGAAGAAGAGAGAAAGATGCTGAATTCTGAGGGAGATAAGCAAAAAGTAGAAAGAGGTGAAGTTGGTCAATGACAACTTCACAGTTCAGTCCTTATTTCTTCCTTCAAGGCGGGCATGGAAGTAGAAGCCCTGTTTTTATTAAGAATTGAAAGGATTATTGACACTTCTAGATCTGGAAATTGTCAATATATTGTAACATTACTCTGCACTGCAATGCGGATGCCAACCAACAAATCACAGGCATCCTAGGCTAAACAAAGAAGGTCTGATGCCAATCCTGGTGCCACTGGCAACCATCACTGGCACTCAAACTATCCTTCCTCCTCTTTTTTCCCCCCTAATCTTTTTTAAAGCAACAAAAACCCAAACTACTTGGCCCCTTTTTTCATTTAATGTGCTAATTCCGTCAATATTTCGTTCAGGGATTTAATTGTTCCTATGTCTCTCCGCTTAGTTTTTACATGGTACTATTAGGTGGGTTTATTTATTTAAAAAGAGAAATAAAAAGCAAACCAGCATGCTTACGGTGCAGCGTTTTGGTTGACTTCATGTTTATCTTTTGCAAAGCCTGGTGCTCCTGATTGAGAGCACTACAAAGTGCCACAATTAACCTTCATTCAACAAGGTAGAGAATCAAAGTTTGACAAAACAGGAAAAAAAATACAAAAATATCTTAATGTGGCTTCTGCAAGAAGAGAGACAACAGATGCTAATGGAAGGTTTACTGTGAAGCAGCAAGACAGGTACAAAATACATGTCATGTACAACAAACAAAAGGGTCTACTAAGAGTAACTTGGTACACAGAAATTCACCAGCCTCATCTTCCAGTATTTTTCTCAACTTTGCATAATGTTGCTCATAAAGCAACATTTAACTTTGAAAGTTACAACATTACAGCATGCTTACCTTCCTCATTTCTGATTAGACAACTGTTTAAAATAGCCTCATCTTCTCAAACCATTTGAATCAATAAAATCAGCTGCACCCTGCAGTTCCTTCTCGCACTTAAGTTACTGGCTTCCAATAACTTAAAAGTTGACAGTGTGCAAGAAAGAGTACTCTGACCCCAGCTTCTTCGGCTCAAGAGCTACTTAAAATGCTTTGGCTCCATTTGTAGTTTTGACTTTTAGAGACAGGTAAATCCATTAGAATTAATCAGTAAGCTATGTCTTGCGATATATGCATTCAAAAGATCATTTAAATTTTTCTTCACAAAAGGAGTTTGAAGGTACAAATTGTTTGTAATTAAGCTATTTTGTTTAATGCTATTGAAAAAATCTTTCTTCCCATGTTATTGGGGATCAGGTTTACTAGACTTTAAGTTGCTGCAAAACGTCCAAGTGTTTTCTACTGCTGTGGGGAGAAAAACACACAAAAAAAGAAATACAACAGGGGAAAAAAACAAGCAAAGCAAAGCAATGAAATGTACTTTTTCATGACGAATAATCAAAAAAATTGAACACTATTTATAGGTTCACATAAACATAGTACTCCACCTGCATGAGTAAATGCGAGAAGACAAATTCACTAAAAACAAAAAGGCTGTGTTGTGTATCTGTTCATTGAAAGAGTGGGAACATGCCGAATGAAGACGTGCAATTTTACTGTTTTGTTACTAACAAAATCCATCCCATTTGTTTTTCAGTTAAATCCCACAGTTATGTACCAGGCATCAGATAACAACAGCCTGCCATCTGCCCTTCTGCAGGCCATTTCTGCCTACTACCAGGCCAAGTTGTGAAATGGCCCGCCATCTGCGGCTGGTCAAACTTTCCCTAGTTGAGATCTGCGGCAGAAAAATAAATGCTTTATTACAAAGACGTCTAGAGGACGGTATTATCACTGGAAAGAACCAAAATGACCCCTCACAGAGAAAAAGCATTTCAGAAGTCTTAGCATCAAAGAAAAAAAAAAAACTTTGTCTACATACAGCCCCTTACAGTTTCAGGGAACATATCTATGCGCATTGTCATCTGAATATGCAATATGACTAGCATTTTTTTCCCTGGTACCTGGTTTTATTTGCATTCTGTAAAATTAAGTTTAAGGTGCTTTTCCATAGTTTTCCTGCAATTTTCTACCCTTCAATTATATTCCAAATAAAATGAAGTATAGGAAAGTAATTATGAAAATACAATTTTTATGGAAAATTCTCTTAAAATATTACACCTGGATCGTTCTTTTAAAGCTCAGACAGGTAAGATGAGCTAGTGATGTTAAATATGAAAAAAATATTAAAAATACTGTATGCTGTAATTCTGCCTGCATCTGGTATTTACAAAGCAGTATTTCTGTGCTACAGTCTTTTCATGTTTTATTTTATCAGTGTGATCAAGTCTACAATTCCTCTTCAAAGTGATAGTACGTTCATCAGTTTAAGGATGAATTCCTGATTATTTGTAACTACAAAGACAATTATTAATATCTGTAGCATTTATTGCGATTGTGCAATTGTGCATACATGCATCTCTTACTAGCAGTACTGGGGGAACTAAAAAAAAATAAATTTGAAAAACAAGAATGAAAGAATGTTTTCTGAAGTCACAATTGGAAAAACTAATATATATGGGTTT